>CAODLS010739274.1:0-11014 GCA_948243855.1 Flueggea neowawraea
TGGATTTGAACGTTGACTTGAACACATTAGTCCTATCAAGCAAAATATCCAAGGGTGAACTAGTTGGGTATTGAGCAATGTAACTTACTGACTCAATCCAACTCATTTCACTACAATCTTCTTTCTTCAAACCTAGCTCAGAAAACCTTTCTTCCATCAAAGGAAGTAGTCTATCAATTCCACCGAGGAACTCTGCTACTATTGTTCTGTTCCCTGCTTGGCCAAAGTTGGTGACTCTGGCTACAATGATTATATCATCAGGAAGTTTATTTGAGATCAATTGCTATCTGTTGAAAAGTTGAGATGCATTTTGATCCAATGGTCTGTCGGATATTGAAACCAGTCACAGTGGCCGGAACTGGAACCAAATTAACTTTCCAGGTAATGACCACTCCAAAGCTATTCCCTCCATTGCCTCGGATTGCCCAGAACAGATCTTCTCCCATGGAGACTCTATCAAGAACTCTGCTGTTAACACCAACTAGACGTGCATCAATAACATTATCCGCTGCAAGACCATACTTACGCAACAAATAGCCATACCCTCCTCCACTAAAATGCCCACCAACACCTACTGAAGGACAGGCACCAGCAGGAAATGCCAGAGTCCTACTTTTCTCTGCAATTCTGTAGTAAAGTTCACCTAAGGTGGCCCCTTATTATACCCACGCGGTCCTATTTTCTGGATCAACACTGATGTTCCGGAAATTGGTCAAGTCAAGCACAACAAAAGGGAAGGGGGAGAGGTAAGAAAGGCCCTCATAGTCATGACCCCCGCTTCTGATTCTGATTTCCAAGCCATGTTTCTTGGAGCATTTGATGGTGGCTTGAATGTGAGATACATCAAGTGGTGTGACTATAAAAAGAGGTTTAGGCAAGCCAGATGAGTTGAACCTCTGGTTTTGAATGGTGGATTGCAGTATGGAATTATACGATGAGTTGTATGGAGTTTAGACGATGTTAGAAATATTACTGGGATAGTTTCCAGAAAGATAGAGGCAGTGCAGGAAGTTCTCATGGGTTCTGCTAGCTGAAGTTACCCATGAAACCAAAAACAGAAACACAAATAGGAAAGGCAACACTGATGAAGGGAACTGTTCAGGATTCATTTCTCTCTGTATGAGATTTGGACGATGATGCCACCCTATTAATTTATTGAAATTGCCAATGAAACAAGAGCTTAAAACTTTATTATATTTGTCATGCTTTAGTGGTAAACCAACTCCATATTATTATTATATTTTATATTTGAAGATAGATTTTGTCAAATTTTTGGCGTAGCTGAATGAAGTTTCGTTGTTGCTTCAGGCTCAACTTTTTACTAAAATTCATTGGTTTGGGATCTTCTACTTTTCCAAGAGGGCCTTTGTAGAAAAAGCGTATAGCTAGTAGCATTCAAATATTTCGATCCGGATTAGTCTAAGGTGATTAGGTGGTGGGAGAATTTACCGCTTGCAAGGTCTTGCGGACTTGAATTCGGATTAATCATTATGAAGGATATTTAAATATATGATGATTTAATAATAAAATATATTTGTAAAATTTTTTCTAAATAAATCACAAAAAAAGTTTGATTGGCTTAACTTTTCCCTTAATGTAGTTTTACAATTATGACATCGCCGGTGCCAAAGAGTGGGATCGGCGGCCTCCACGCTTTGTCACAGGCAGCGTCTCCAAAAGGTCCAATCTTCTATTGCACGATTGGATGTGTAATGCTCTGGTGATATTTTCATAGTGTTTGATGAGTTGGGCAGCAGGAATGCCTGGTAGGTGTTTGATAGAAGGAAAATTCTTAACTATATATAATCTCACTCATGCACCAAATAAATTAGAAATGAGCATTTTCCTTGAGACATTCTCCTAGAGTGAGCCAGAGTCGGTCAAGTCATCTATATATCATTTTTTGGTTTTTTTTGGTATATGAGCAGGATATACACTAAGTATAAATAAGAATTTTTCTTAATAGAATGCTTGACCGGAACTACAATGATTTCTGAATACGTTGCATGTGGTGGTTTTTATTTTGTGTTGAAAATGTCAGTTAAATGCAGAATCGGCTGAGTGTATTTCTGATCACTAACAAGTGCATGGCATTCTTCTAAAGAAACAAAGAGTTGTTTCGTGTTTGACCGTTCTTAATTATATTGTAAAAGAAAAGCCAGCCATTGAATTCTCATCAGAGGGGGAAAAAGTACAATTGCTAAACTCAAGTTATTGTTATGCCTTGTGTTGATTTTGCTTTCATTTTCAACGTCCAAAAAACACCACCGATAGAAAGCCACAAATTACCGATTGAATAAGTACTAGTCCGTCAGCGAAAGAAAGCATTGAACCCTTCTACAAAAACTACTCCGAAGCTGATAATGCAAAATATATTATATTCATATTCACCGTGTACGATGAGTCGCCTACAAAATTAATGCTTTTAGTTTTTTTTAACAAGTTATTGAACCTGAAACGTTAAATCAATATCACACATACTCAACTATTTGAAGTAGTTTAGTTGATTGTATTCGTTAACATCTTGTTATGTGGATAGCTTGTTAGTTGTTACCTTATGGGGACAAAAATACAGGCAAGCATCGAGGAGCAGAATTTATTTGACCAACAATAGTGGATAACCAGTCGTCTGTAACTGCCAACAATTCTCCATATAATAAAGTAAGATCCATATAAAACCAATACGATTTAATGACAATATTAATGTCGTATAGATATTATTCCTGCTAGGGATGCTCAGTTCGTTTTTAAAATAGTTGGAAAAATCAACTTTAGTCTCCACTTTTACCAACCTGTCGAAGTTACCAAATAAATATTTGTTCCGCCGAGCAACTTCACAACGGGTGTTTCCTGAGAGATTGTTGGTGCCAATGCCAAGATCTCTGAGGTCGACATATGCTTCTCTTGCATTTAGTGGGGTGACTATGGCAAGAGGTTTTGGTGTGTCAGTAGGAGGTTCTGAATGCGTGATTCCAAGATGGATTTGTAGGACGTGTTTGTTGGTGTGTAGGACGTGTTTGTTGGTGTGAATGTGATACTTTCAGTGGATTTAGCGGAAACACATTGAAAAAATGGCTCATTGGTATCTGAGGTTGTGCGTGAAAATAAAATCAGAAAAGCAAACAGATAAGGCAACATTGAAGAGTGCTTCAAGGGAATCATCTCTTCAGTCTATATATGTTTTCTTTCTATGATGAAATTCCTCAGGCATCCCACAGTATTTATTGTGTTATAACTCATGAACTTAAAATTGAAGTGCTTATCATCTGAGATATTATAAATAAATAAATAGGTAACAAAATATAGGCATAGTTTTGATAGTTACAATTTCATAATTTTGCAACATAAATAATTTAAGCTATTAAATTTGTCTTGCTCTATTCATCAAAAAACATTTCTATTGCTCTACTTTGATATACATTCTGTTATTTTTTCCATAAATATGTATAATCTACTAATATACATTGCTCTGCTTTAAAATAAATTTAGATTCATAATATTTAACCATTAAGTTTTCCAATGACTAAGTTTTTCTAATAATAAATGTTCAAAATTTAAAAATTTAAAACAATTATAATTAAAAAGATTTAAAAAATAGATTAAATTATTAATAGTTCAGACCATTTTGCTCCATCAATTTTTTTTAAAAGAACTCAAGCTTAATTAATTAATAATTAAAAATTGAACTATTTTTTATCAGATAAAAAGGTGGTTAAAAAAATTGAAAAGGCATGAAATAACCATTTTAGGTACAATTGTCAATACACAAAAACATATGAAGACATGAAAGAATAAGGTCAAGTTTATCCAAATTTAGGGTAGTTCTTAGAAGAAGGTGGCTCCTCCTTAAATTTAGGAAACAAGAAGAAGAGATAGGTCGAAGGCCTCATCCCTAGAATCATTTCGACGTCCAAGTTAAATTTCCGTGGAGCTTCTAAAATTCTCTTCTCAAGTAAGTAGCTCAAATCAGTGGCGGAGTCAGGAATGACCGGATGTGGGATTGGACTATCGGTCGTTGAATAGACGGGTTTTACAAGTTATCTTTTACAGTTTGGATCAGATTACTAGTATTTAAAATATTTTGGTCCTTTTCTTATAAAATTAAAAATAATTTATTTATCATTCCCAACAAAAGTTTCATCAAATATCATAACAAAGAAAAACTCATAGCTCTACTTAAAATATTAGAATAGTCGCATCAACCATTCTAAGTTGTTGTCAATATGAAAATTTAATTGTTTGCTTCTTTTATGTAATAAGGAAAAAACAAATAAATTACTAATTACTGTTGAGTTTTCTTTGTCGTCTTCAAATTGAATGAAAACAATATATCTTGAAATTGCATCCGATTTGAAAAGGGTGAACGAAAATAATATATCTTGAAATTGCCACCATTACGTTAAGATGAAAACCGTTTTAAAATTGAATTTAACTTCACTCAAAAAGCATTTTATAGAAAAGTATCGGTCATCATTGACTTATAATTAGCTCTAAACAATGAAGAACATTTTATGTGGTTTTGAAAAATCAAGTAGGGATTCAAGAAAACATCATCAAAGCAATGGAAATTTAAGCACGAGAAGTTTCAGAAGGGGAGTAGGCACATGCTAAATGAGATATGTAGGAAGAAATGCCAGCCTAGTGTTTTTCCTGCATATCTGAAGTCATCTTCTAACAATTAAGAGAATGCAATGGAGGCACACAATCTCTTAATTCTGATGGAGGAGAACAAGAATCTCAGGAGAGAGAAGTTGGAGTTGGAAACGCAAATTTCCCAATTCAAAGCGCTTGAAGTAAAGCTCTTAGATTGCCTCGCTCAGTACATGGGAACTCAACAAAACAAAATTAGGCGGATTTGTTAGGACTGTATCATGGAAAACTGTTCTCCTCTTAAATGAGCTGAGATGTGCTGTGTAAGAGTTGCAGATGGCGGGGGGGAACGAAAGCGGTGGCGGAGGTGGGTCGGAGGGGGGTAGTACAGGAGTACTCCCACCTCCCTCCGCCCCCTGCATGTGTTTTTCAGTTCCTTTTCTTTTACATGCATATTTACACCTACGTATTCATTATTTTTAGAGGAAAATATGGCCTAGGTATAAGGTATCTATTGAAATTCAAAATTTGCACCCTACTCCCCTAATGATAATTTTAATATTTATTACCCACCTCTGGCTTTATGTCTAGGTTGTGGTCCAATCTCAATCTTCATGCAATTCTTTTTTTTTTTATTTTCTATCTTTATTTGTTTAATAATTTTTTTTCCATTTTATAAAAAAAATATATTTTTTCTACAAACCGACCTAAATTGAATTATTCTCTATTAATTTTATTTTTCATTTTCATTTGATTTGATATTATTTTATTTTTTATTTATCATTATATTATTTCTATTTGTTTATTGTTTGTTTTCTATCATATTTTATGTTTGGATTTTTTCAGTTCATTTTTTGTTTTCATTTGCTTTATAGTATTAAAAACCAAAAAATAATCAAGCAAAACCCCAATATGTACTATTAAAACACAAGAAAACTTTTAATACTAAAAAAAAAGAAATTTTGCAACTACAATAGAAAAATAAACAAAAAAAAATGAACCCAAAGACAACATAAGTATATAAATGTACTCGGACTTATTTCTGTCATTTTGACTTTTTGGAAAGTCATCGTTGTAAATTTTTGACATTTTCTTGTATTTTTTTTTGAATAGTTTTATGTAATTAATCCTAATATGTTTTACAAGAGGAAGGCCGTTAACTAAAATTATTGGTCGCCAAAACTCTATTTAACTCTTTTTATTGCCAACTTAGCATATGAAAATCCCAACGTTTTGAGTTACAGACTCTAGAACTTGAAATTGTCTTTTTCAATGATAAATTAGTTGTTGAGGTAAGAGACAACAACAATTATTAAAAAAAAGTTTTTAACGTCTAACGAAATTCTGTATTTTTTTTTCTTATTTAGATTGCTTGCAGAAGTTTTGTATTGTATTTTTCAATTAAGAAAGAATTGTGCAGAACAATTAAAGCATAATATTATGGAATGAGGGGAATCATCTAAAAACAATACTATAGTATCTTCAATAATTTGATTAGGATCTGAATAATCGTTGATTTTAGATTGCCACGTGAAACTCAGGTGACGTAGCCATCCCCATTTATTTATTGAAGAGTGTCCGCACCATTTTTATCCACAAGGCTCAATCATGAGGGGAAGGTCAGAACATTTGTCGTCCAGATCCAGTTTTTTCACTTAATAATTGTGATAGTAATTGAGAACACACACAACTACAAGCATCGGCAGACGGTTTGAACGTTGAATAGAGGTAGGTGGCCACCATGGCATGCTCTTTTCGACTTTGCAGTTTTGATTTCTTTATAGTGTCTGTTCATTGAGGTGTATTACAGAATCATATATTTGATAGACTACATAATAAAAAATATAAAAATTAACACATTGTATTAAGTGACGGAGTCAAACCGAAATCAACGAGGAGACACCATAGCAAGTAGAATAACAACAGTAAACTTTATCAATATAGTTTCATTGCATCAAAATAAGTAAAACTACATTTTACAAATGTCTATTATTACTAAATCTTAAAATATCAATTTAATAGTACTCAAAACAACCCCAATTAGACTATAAATTTATTAATTATGTGTTAATAAATAATTTAAAGTCTCAAGAGTTAGATTATTAAATGCAGGAGAAAAATACTATATGTAATAAAATATATATTGTATAATATCATATATATAAAATATTTGTATAATATATATTAGAGAATAATGTTCACCGTTCAATTTTGTATATATGTTGTAATCTGTATTCTTATCTTTAGGTAGTTTTAAATTTTGAATTTTCCTAGATTAGATCTAGTTTCTGTTTTGAACTCTAACTTCCAGATTCGTGTTAGGCTATTTATACTCCTAATTACTCAGTAGAAAGATGTGTCGTTATTTTCCACGTACCATTGTTCTATATGGTATGAGAGAAAAGATCCAAGCTCCCTCTCTTCTAACCCTAGCAGCCGCCAACATTCCCTTTCCTTTCTCAAAAAATTTTCTCTTCATCCTTTGTCCATTCTCCATCATGACCGATGACACCCAACCCCCACAACTCACAATTCCCAATCCATAAAACCCTACCACACCTCTTCAACTTATTAATATTTCTCACCAGAATATTATTAAGTTAACCTCTACCAACTACCAGTCCTGGAAATTACACATCGAAGCCATTCTTATTGGCTATAATTTATATAAATTCATTGATGGCTCCCATCCTTGTCCGGCGCAAACAATACGTGCTAGTGGTACAGAGGCTTCAAATCCCAATTTTTTGCCATGGGTTCGACAAGACAAACTCCTGTTTGGTGCACTTGTTGGCTCCATTTCTTCCGCTCTTGTTTCGCTCATCCAACAGGCTACCACCTCTCGCGATGCCTGGATTATTCTTGCCAATACCTACGCACGTCCGTCTCGAGGCCATACCAAACAAATCAAGGATCAGATCAAGAAAGCTATCAAGGGCTCTCAAACTATCTATGAATACATGCAGTTTATCAAATGTTGTTCAGATGAACTAGCTGCTCTTGGAAAGCCGATGGATCATGAAGATCACATTGAAAAAATTTTAGACGGTCTTGATGATGATTACCGTTCTATTATTGACATCGTTGAAGGTCGTGAGACTCCGATTTCATTTGACGAACTTCATGAGAAGCTAATCAACCAAGAATTGTCTCTGAGAAGTACCCAAATCCTGAGCTCTCCCTTACTGGCCACGACCAATTACACCACCTCAAACTTTTGCCCGAGCAACAATAGCGAAACAACCCTAGGCAGCAGTGGCATACCACCAACCCGCAAGATACACATGCCCAATCTCGTCCTCCCACACGCTCCTCGCACCCTTACCTAGGCAAGTGTTAGGGTTGTCGCGCTCAAGGGCACTCGGTGTCTCAATGTCCACATTATCAAATTGTTCCAACCTCTTTTGACTCTCGGCGGCCATCTCAGTCACCATGGAAGTCGAAAGCTAACATTGCCATGGCATAGACTGACTCTAGTCCATCATGGCTTCTTGACAGTGGTGTCTCTCATCATGTCACTGATGATCTTCAGAATCTATCATTGCACTCGCCATCCGACAGACCCGACGACATAATCATTGGTGATGGCACTGGGTTACCTATTACACATACTGGCTCCATTTTCTTACACACATCCTCTCATCAATTTTCCTTAACCTATGTTTTGTGTGTTCCCAACAATAAACGAAATCTAATTTACATATCCCAATTTTGCACTTCCAATAATGCATCTGTTGAATTCTTACCTAGTTGCTTTCGTGTGAAGGATATGCAAACGGGGGCAACACTGCTACAAGGACGAACTAGAGATGGTGTCTGTGAGTGGCCAGACAATCCAAAACCTGCTTCCAAGTCTCCACTACTTGTTTTCTCCAGTGTCAAAGCCACTCCCTCTGAGTGGCACCAACGTTTAGGGCATCCGTCAGAGTCAATATTTAGGCATCTTGTTTCAAAATTTCAGTTAGATTTGTCATGAGGCTCCAAAACTTTCCACTATCATGATTGTTATTGCAATAAAAGTCACAAATTGCCTTTTGCTCCATCTACTCGTACATCCACTAAGTCATTACAAATAATATTTTCTGATGTTTGGACTTCTCCAATTTATTCTATTGATCATTACAAATACTATGTTATCTTTGTCAATCACTTCACTCACTACACATGGATTTACCCCCCAATTCGCAAATCTGATGTCGCCAACGTCTTTCCTTACTTCAAAGCTCTTGTTAAAAACCATTTCCAAACAAAAATTATCATATTATATTCTTACAATGGGGGTGAATACACTGGGCTAGCCTCTTTTTTAAGTCAACATGGTATCTCTCATCTTACCTCTCCACCACATAACCCTGAACACAATAGTTTTGCTAAACGGCGGCATTGCCACATGATTGAAACATGTCTGTCTCTTCTCACTCGTGCTTCTCTACCTCTATCATTTTGGTCTTTTGCCTTCTCCACTGCAACCTACCTCATTAACCGCCTCCTCACCCCAACATTAAACATGTTGTCTCCATGTCAATCTCTCTTTGGTTCTCCTCCAAACTCCGTGTCTTTAGGTGTTTGTGTTATCCCTGGCTTCGCCCATATTGTCACAACCCAAAGTTGGGTCGTGACCGGCGTACGAGGTGGACCGTCTGTGGAAGCTCAGCCCATCCCGCACAAGCCTCAGAGTACAGAACAATTATTCAAATACAATTTTATTAGCCATTTTAAAACTGTTTTACAGAATAAGTTTTAAAGATAATATTTTCAAATATTAACAATAACAAAATCATTAAATAAAAAAATAAAATTTAAAATAAGTTAACCATTTCAAATTTAAAAATACAGAACCATAACTCACTACTTGGTATGTGGAGCGTCTAACAGAACTGACAGTCAAACCTGAACAATAGGGCATTTGTTGCTGACAAACACTGTACTGGGCGTGAAAAATCAACAACTGCTATAAAGTAAATGAAAAGTGAAGTGTAGAGAGAACAAAGAAAAGAAAAGAAATGGGTCAACCCAGTGAGAGAAAACACTCCAGACCGCCTCATATGTGTCTCACAAAGACTGTTTTGAAAACTCTTTACAAATATCACACACGAGTATACGTAGATACCATATAGTATACACACTATATACATAATATATTTTCTGAAATTTGTTTTCCAAAAATGTTGCATCCATAACATACAACATGCATTCAAACAATATATATATATGCGTGTGTGTGTGTGTGTGTGGATTCATAGTAAGAGACCAGTATCAATATTCATATAGCAGTGTGGACTTCGCCACCTGATAACGCGTATATCTGGTCGAATATATGGTCACCCCATTACCTCGGTAACTATGGCATTGACAAATCATTGGTATACCAAAGGCTACGTATCCCGTAACTAGGTGTCCCCATATCAAAGTGATACATGCATAGTATTTCACAGACAATTATGCATCTCATATTTTTCTTTATTCCATCTTATACAAAATACTCTTGTATATATATACCAATATATACTTTAGCTTTTCATAGCAAAACATTAGTTATTAATAATCACATAATCCCGATTTTTAATTAACCAAATAATTATTAGTCCTATTTCAGATTATAGCCAGACACATCAAAAACAACATACTAGGTTTGAAGACACAGCCTATGTGTCTGAAACTGTATCCACTCACCTGGACACTGAGCTAATAATCCAGTAGCGGTCCACTGGTGAAGTGCTGCTCGCATCGAGAGCTGAACAAAACTGAGAGCAGAGACAAAGACAACAGAGTCAAATACTGAATCTGAATGCAATGCAGACTCAGGCTCTTAAATTCATTGAAAATCTCTCTCGAGAGTGAATCCATCACCCTCAACCCAAAATACAGAATCTACGTAAACTTATAGTTTGATCCCCAACCAGTGTAAAATTACATTTTAGTCCCCGAGACTTGACAAATTTCAAAATAGTCCTCAAAGTATCCTGGGATAATTGATTAGACATCTATAAGTCAGAATCCTCAAATTACTCTCTGAACTCTCAGAAATCGTGAAACAACTCTTATCCTCAACTTTTCCAAAATTCCAAATCTATACTTCAAATTTTCAAAAATTACAATATATGCCCCACTTTCCAAAAATTACAGATCTAGTTCAAAAGTCTCCAAAATTACAAATCTAGAATTAACTTTTCAAAAATTTACAAAACTTGCTAAAACCATAAGTTTGTTCTCAAAACATTGAACTCTTGATTTGACTGACAAATATCGAAACCAATTATATATCCTGACTCTAATCGATCCTCTGAACATGAATCCAACCTCAGATTCCACAAATAAACTCCAAATCATCCTAAAAATCATCAAACCCGAACCTAACCCTAGGTCCACCAAAAACTCATCAAATCATTCGATTCAAAGCTTAAATCGTGTTCATCTAAGTCAT
>CAODLS010739275.1:0-12512 GCA_948243855.1 Flueggea neowawraea
TCGTTAAATTTTATTAGATTCTCTCACTTGTGGAGGAGAAATACCGTGGTTACAATACTGAATTTAATTATACAATATAACTATACAATAATTAATAATACATGATAAATTAAAATACAAGTAAAAAAAAGGAAAAAAAACTAGAAACTTAAAATGATAAATTAAATTAGAAATTTTCTTAAAATGAATTTTAAAAATATCGAAACTAGAAATTCTTTCTCCCGCTCCCCCCTCATCCCCTTGGGTGAGAATTGGTTGAGTTTGACTCTCTTGATTTTCAATATTTTCAATTTCAAAACTTTCAAAATTTCTATTTCCACCAAAATTTTTCATTACTCCAAAATAAATATGCAAATATTAATGAAATGTAATGAAATAACAAAATAACTAAATTAAATTATAGTAAAAAAATAGAAGGAATTTGAAAAATGTAATTGTAAAAAATAACTTTAAGAAATATAGAAAACATAATTACAATAATAAAATGTGTAAATAATTAATAAGAGCAATTTATAGCAAAATGAATTTTTGAGAGAGTGAGAGTGTAGAAGAGATTGAGAGAGAAGAAATTGTGTACAATTGGTAAGAATGGAGTGATGGTCTTTATAGATTTAAAAAAAAAGGAAAAAAAAAAAGAAAATAACTGTTGGAACCGGCAGTTCAAACCGTCAGTTGAACCGGTGGTTCAACAGTTTCTAAAAAGGTGGAACCGAAATCTAAACCGTAACCCTCTGTTTTGGTCGGCAGATTTCGGTTCTGATTCGCTTCCGATTTTGACCTATTTTGATCGGTCCTGTTCCGGTTCGTTTTCACGGTTTCGGTTCCAATTTTACAACTCTAGGTAGAGGAAGTCTTTAATTAATTTTATGTCTCCAATGTGAAATACACACAGATTCCTAGAATAATAAGTTGTTTGCATGCGATTTCCGATGAATTAATTATTGTAATTTTAAATTAGTAGTAATAGAATGAAAAAGTTAACAAAATTAAAGGTTTTGGGTGTTGGAGGAGTCATTTTTAGTGGACCAAGCCGAACCTTGGGTTGGTTAATGGTAGAACCGCAGTTTTGATCCAAAGTTCTTAATAATGGTAAATTAAGTTATAACGTGTTATGATCCTATAGGAGCGTTACATGCATTTAATGCTTCATTCACAAATCGTTTCTCTTGGCTTATATCTTGATAAGAATACTCGTCTCTAAAGTTTAGAAAAAGTTTGTTATCTTAAATTAATTTATAAAATAGAGACTTATTTTATAAATTAGTTGAGTTAAATAAAGATTAAGTCACACATTTTTTTTATACCTGATAGAATCACATACTGGTTTAACAAATAAACAGTATAATTAATAGGTTCGATTTATTAACCTCGATTCCAGCTGAAAACAGTAACAATCAGCAACGAAATAAGATCAAATCCGATGTTGGTCTCGCAAGCAAACCACATTTGAGTTGTCAACGAAAGTGCTCGTCTCTTTAATAGTCTAGATAACACCCGGATCTGTGCAAGACTCGGTGGGGATGAAGAAGAACGACATCTTCTTCTTGGTGAAGAGGCGTCAATTTCTCTTTCTCTTTTAGAGGATTTGTGTGTGTGTTAGAATGAAAAAGAAGAGAAAATCTTCTTATATAAGCCACCAAATGGACTCATGGCCTTATGAGCCTATTTCAAATAGGCTCGTCAATCGGTCTCGATCCATCATCTTTGTTCATACCTTGATCAACCGAGTTCATTCCCAACTCAATTGGACTTACCAATTGATCTTCGTCTATGGTCTCGATTTACACATTGGTCGACCAGATTCGATTCACCTGTTATAGGCGAACTGCTTTTTCCAACAATACCTTTATTATAGCATCGATGTTTTGTTATACAAGCATCATTATGGAGTTGATGCTTCATTTTTTTTACAACTTTTTTGGCAAGTGTTATTTTTTACATTAGCAAAAAAATATAGCAATTGTTTTGTTCATAAATATTAATTCTGAAAAATCTTTCCCTATAAATTGGGATTAAAATTTTGTAAAGAGGTCTGTATTTGGTTATTTTAACAAAATTTAGTGATAAATTATTAAATAAATATTTTTTTTTGTGTAATGCTTTGCCACTATTTTCTAAAATAAAAAAATGAATTTATAATTTGAAATGGACGGGAAAACAACTATAGGAATGGAGGGTAATAATTGATATCCTCACAAAATGGCATCAAGTTAAAGTTTTTATGCCTCCTAAATGCATAGCAAGTTTTTTTCTTTTCTATGAGATCTAGCACACACGATTCCTAAATCATTTTAGATTAACTTAAGGACGATTAGTACCTCCATAAATCAATTTAGCTACCCTAATATACTCAAAAAGAGATGGGTAAGGCGGTTGGTTCTATGTCAGACACTCAAAGATGGAATCGTGTTGCACCCCATTCTTGGTTTCGGTTTTGTTACTTGACTCTTCTGGTTTAATTGAATGAGATAATGATTGTCAAGTTCAAAAAAAAACTGACTAATCATCATATCATATAACTAATTATTAAACCTATAGTAAAATCGTTCATATCATGACAAGTGGTTGTTCGATTATTTGACAAGTGGCATACCCACTAAATGACAAGTGACATACTCATTTTCCTCTTGAGAGGGTCTATGATTTTTCAATGTTATATTATTTTGTTATATTGTTTTCGTTTGCTATCATTTATAAACCTATTTGTATCTTTTGTTCTCTTTAAAGTATATGGAGAAGTTTTCTGTAATGGAAATTGAAGATTTACAACATTTTTTTCTGGAAGTTTTAAATATTGATATGAATCCACTTATACACCTAGATGAACCAAAGGTGATTCCATATAGTTATGGTGAAAAACACACATGCATTATAAATATAATAATTTGTGTAGATGACATTGCTATTTGGTGCAATTTATACAATAAACTGAGATTTTATTGATTTAAGATGAAATTTCAAGGCAAAAATTTATTATTTTAGAACATTTTAAATTGATTGAATAACTAGAGTTATTTTTGCATGGTAAGTAAAAGAATTTATAAAATGTAAAAACGCCAACAGATGAACTTTTATTCAGAAAGATCATAAAAAAAAAAAGAATAGGAACTAATTTCTGTTAGTAAAAATGTAATAAGCATTGTAGTTGTTGGTTATTTTATCACTTTTAAGTACGACAAAAGTACAACAAAATAATTTTGAAAGACTATACTATATAGGCGATAAATAAAACTTGGTGGTTAAAGCATTTATTCCTCAATTGCTATATATATCGCAACAGATTGAATTAAACAACTCAAGTCAATAATGCATACATTACATTACTCAATTATTTGTGATAGCATCAAGTGACAAATTTTTGGTTGATTTGACTGGAAGGGATTTTTACGAATTTAATGATCCTTTCCTGTAAAAAATGAACTTCCAAAATATTTGCAAAATTTTTAATAGTATATCAGTTTCAGGATTATAAAGGTGAAGTAGAATTTACTAATGGTATCAGGTTAATTCTATCTCGGCTTGGACAATATGTTATTTGAGCAGAAATTATAATTTGGTAGTCATATGGGTAGCCAAGTTTTTAGTCCAAAATTTATATAAGATTTTTTTAATGACCTTTATATTCACATATTTTTTATATATTTTTTTAATTTGAGACAAACTTTTATTATAATCTTGAATATTTATAAAGAAATAAAAATAGATTCAGAATATCTCGAGATAATGTTTGGGTCTAATACTAGACTTATTATGGTTTATGTTGGTTGTTCATTCTGATACGTGTGTGAAGGTGTATGTTCATCAATTCTTTTTGTGGGTTAATTCATCAATTTTACAGGGTGTGTGTTAACTTTTTTTTATAGTAATTCATTAATTTTTGTTGATATGCAAAAATTGAAGGAGAAGAACCAAGATGCAGTTATTTCGAATGGAGTAAAAACTTCACTAAAAAAGAATAAAATGCTTCAAAATTCTTTATGTTTAAGGATATGAAACTGAATAATGCAAAAGAAGAGCTATGTGTAGGCAATGATTACCGATGAGTTTGCTATGCGTATAAAATGTATTTGAAGTGATTTACATAATTTGTTATTGCACTCGTACATTGGAAGAACTCTAAAAAATCCACTTTATGTTGTCTCAGTTTTGAAAATAAAAACATATTCATTTAGTATTTTGAGACAATGTCCAGGTCTAACACTAAACTAGATTTATTAAGATAAGATAATTTTTCGATAATCATATCCAAATATGTTTTTTTTATAAAGTAAGACAATTTTATATAAACAACTCCACACATTGCACGAGTCACACATCTAGCATCAAACACATCAAGCATAGAGATATTTCATCATATAATTTACAATTTTTTTATAAACTTCATTTGAAAGTGATGTCAATGATCAAAAGAGACAATCAATACTCCACCAATACTTAATTAAAGTTTATCAATTATAATTTACAAGTTACTATGTACATTCATACCTTTGCTTTATTGCTCATGTTCTAAGAGTTCAGTAAGGTGTATTTTTTTGTTTCCGAATCTACCTTTTGGGAAACTGTCAAAAGGTAATGGATCGGAAGTTGTGGTTAGAAAATTTATAGATGTTTGTTGTAGACGTCTATACAATAGAAATTAAACTATCTAATTTCATAAATTGTTGATAGTTAAGTAACATAATTTTATATAAATAACTCTGCGTATTGCCCGGGTCATACATCTAGTTCTATTAATCCACATAGAAACCCTACGTAGTGATTTATTAAAGAAAGTGTTGATCATTTTATAAAAGTCTACCTTGACGAAAAAAAATTGGAGTGGCTTAAAGCTGGTACTCCAATAGAAGATTAGAAGATGATTGGAAACCTATGGCGGTTTGAAAAGGGCGTATAGCTGGTTCTTTGCGTGTTGTTTTGGATTGGAAATCAAGTCCAATTCACTTGACGGCAGTTTGATGGGTGCCCTCTAAATCTGGGGTAGTCCCTGTAGAAACATTTTCCTATATATTCTCCTTAATATCTGATGGATGCTGGGTGGCACTATCCGGTTTATTTGGGAGACAAACAACATAAAACATTTATGTGTGACAATATTCAATATATTGAATTTTTTTGCTGACCAATATTTTTTTGTTTTTTGATTATTTTTTTATCATATCCTTTATCTATTTATGTTATATTTTTTTTCCCAAATGATCAGCCTCGATAGGTTGATGCAATAACAATTGGATGAGATAGAGAAAAGATCAAGCTAAACTGAACTTGGAGAGCTTTCCAAGTTCTCTAACAAGAGAAGAAGAAAAAAAAATGGATATATTGAGAATAGAGATAATAAAAATTAATTGTTTATTGCATTTTGAAATCGTACCTTTCTTATAAATTAGAAAATTCATCACATACGGTGTACATAAATTTGAATAGAGTGTGCTTATTTTTTATAAATTTAGTAAAAATAAATTGTAAAAACATATCACATCGTATAAAAATAGAGAGAATATATATCTTTTTAGGTACAAATTAACTTTATATAAAATTGATATATACCAAACAAATAACCCCTACATATTTTATTGTTGTCATAACAAATTAAGATAATCAGAAAATTTAGATATAGGTAAAAGGAGTACAAAATTATAGTCCTTGTAATAAAGTTAATATTGTATCACCAAAAGGTACTATTGTGTCACTACTTTTTATTATAACCACTATTTTCTTTTGTACCATAATAGTATAATGCGCACAATCCAAAATAAATCACCATCTTATATAAATTTTAAGGTCTCTTGTGTTTAAAAATATGTAACAATCTCCATAGTATGTATTTTAGGGTGAAGTTACATTCATTTTAAAGACAAAATAGTTCAATCTTTTTTCCTCCTCCAAAATTGATCTAAACTTTAATTGCTTCCCTACTATATAAACTAATAGATTAAACATTTAAAAGATAAAATTGATATAAATTGAACTATTTATAAACTAAGTGAATACAACGAAATTATGCTGGTTATTTGATTGTATATTAAGAGGTAGAATTTAATTAAATTTATTATGAAAAAATTAAAGATAATATATCTTTGAAAACAATTTGGTAATGCTCACTAATTAACTGTATAATTGCATTGACAAAATAATTCTGATGAATAAACGTAATTTTATTAATTATACAAAATTCTAATAGTTTAGAATTAAAAAGAAACAATGTAATGTTTAAATCAATTTGTTTAACAAAGTCCCTGAATTCTTAACTTTCAAAAAAAAAGTCTCTGAATTCTTTTTCATGTGCTACCAATTTTGCAAAAGTATTTTATTTCTGCTGACAACATCAATATAGATTACAAGACCATAAAGAATATATTATGGTAAGTTTTTTTTTCCAGACGTATTAATGAAATTTTTAATTTTAAAAATTTTATTTTACATGAACTTAAACAAAAAAGTATTCTTTTTTTATAATTTTGATTTATCTAATTATTTTTTTTATTTTTGTTAAAACATATTTTTATTATTAAAAAATGAGTTGTGTAAAGAAAATTTGGTTCATTTGAATATTTTTTTAACCTTTACACATGGTCATACCTCTTTGTAGAAATGTATTATGAATGTCAATTAAGTCCAAATTCATTTTTTATTAAGTTAAATTTAAATGAGTTGTCAATTTCTTATTTATTTTATGATCATCAAAACTTACATTACCTTAATTCTAACATATATAAATGCATTAATTATCAATGATCATCAAATTCATCTTTCACAAAAAGAATCACACTAAACTCATGAATCATTTAAATGTAATCAACCAACTTTAACTTATACTAAACATGCAACTAAATCAAATTTACTTAATTATTATTTATTCGTTATTTATTATTATAAAAAATATTAGATAAATGTATGAGGTCAACAATACTGATGAAAATAAAAGGTTGAACCTAGGAGATTTCTGAAAAGCTCTTACACTCCAGTGTTGTTGAGGTAATTGTTTCTGTTCTTGGAGGGGAAGACAGGAAAGGCTTTGGAGGGATCTTCAAAAACTCAACGCTTCATTCGAACATTTCCACTACTCTGCTAATTGCCGGCCGCTGAGACGGGTCAGTCTGAATGCACCACATCCCTACCAAAACCATCTTCCTCACATTTTCTTTGTCTGCTTCATTCATGGTGTCTTGTGAATCAAATTCTTCGTTTACTTCAAGTTGATCGAACATCTTATGAGTAAAACATGTTTCACTTGTCTGGTCGAGTTTAAAGTTACCTTTCTTTCTTCCTCCGACCATTTCCAGTACTAACATTCCGTAGCTGTAAACATCAGACTTGTGAGAGACCCCTCCGAAGTTTCTGCAGAAGACTTCTGGTGCAATGTATCCGGCAGTTCCTCTAGCACTCAACGTGGAAATTATACTCTCTTTTCCAGGACATATTTTAGCCAGGCCGAAATCAGAGATTTTGGGGCGGAATTCATCGTCGAGAAGAATGTTATGAGGCTTTATATCGAAATGTAGAATCCGCAAATTACAGCCTTTGTGCAGGTACTCTAAGCCTCGTGCTATCCCAACTGCAATTTGATACAGCTTTTTCCAGCCCAATAGTCAATCGGTCTTCATTGAGTTCTCTTCAAATATGAACTTCTCAAGAGATCCTTTCGACATGAATTAGTAGATAAGAGCTCGCCTTCGACCCTCGAAACAGAAGCCTAGTAAAGTAACAATATTGACATGTGAAGTTCTGTTGATAATGGCAACCTCATTGATGAATTCTTGTCCATCACTCTTTATCTTCGATTCGTTCAGGACTTTCACGGCTACAATGCTGCCATCAGGTAATCTTCCTTTGTACACGCTGCCATAACCTCCTTCACCTAGTTTGTTGCTGAAGGATTTGGTCATGTTCCTAACTTCAGAATATGTGTATCTTTTCGGAGTCAAAGCAACATATTTACTCGGAAAGGCCTCAATGTTCTGATTGTTCTGTCTTTGCTTCTTCCACGGTAAAATTGATTTTTCAGGTGAAAAGGTAAGCCTGATGCAACAGAACAGAACTACAAAAAGCCCGATAGAAGCAGCTGAACTGGCTGCAAGAAACATTGGGTACGAATTCAATTACTGAGAGAATTAAGAAAGAGTAACAGGACTGCGAGCCGCTTAGAGAGTTGGTTATTTAACCTGTCGCTGTTGCCACAAGGGGTCCTCTGTGCCCTGCAAAACACCAGTCCATTAGAAACACTGCTTAAACAAACTGAACCAAAACATTGTTATGGAAATATGAAGAACTAATCGGCTTAACAAAGATTATGACCTGCTGTGGCATTTGCACAATGAAATATTCCCAAACTATCAAAGCTGACACTGGCCGCCATGATGGAAGCACATGAAACAAGGACTGGGTATTTGAATTTCAATGGCGTAACTATCTGTTAACATTCCAAAAATGTCATCAGACATGTCACTCTTGTTCACTGGAAGCTGGATAATTGAACAAAGAGATGGATCAGGATTGCTTGGCAAGGCACCATCCAGATTATTGTAATATACATTAAAGGCGCTATTGCATCCAGTATATTTATATTCTACGCTAGGCGATTTTTTAAGCGTTTCACAGCATCTGAACATTGTCAGAACAGGAGTAACAATCTTCAAATTGATCTGAGGCGGGTTTGGAAGAGGGAAATTGCTGAACTTGAAGGTACTGCAATTGCGTGTTTGCAAACACATCTGCAACATTTTGTCATGAATCTGAAGAGTATTATTCTGAAAGGTGCTTTCAACTTCATACCACCTTCCTCCTTTCTCCATTTGAATACTTTGGACTGCTTGATTGCAGCCATCTGCCACAATCAGGCCGTGAAGCGGTGGTGAAGGGAAAGTTGGTGGTGCCTAGCTTGCCACAGTTCAAAGGTGCACAAGTACTTGACTGGTGCTTGGTTACCGTGGCACAAACATGGTATGCAAAGAGAGATAGTAGAAGAACAAAACAGAGTGAAAACAAAGCCGTTGTAGATCGGAGCAGTGACTAGTAAAAGAGTCAAGTTCACTTCTTTATATCAACTGCCTTACAAGGCCATGACACTTTATCATATCATTATCAATATTATTGACCAAGTTACTGGTAATCAAACAGATGAAAGAATAGTCTTAAGGTGGGAATTTGGAGACCGAATGAACCGTTCGATCCATGGGAGGTGATTTTTCTAGATTGAAGTGAGAGGTTCAAACAAGCTGTAGACTTACCATGATCATAGCAAGATTAAATACTGAAGGTTGTGATTCAAGAGGGGGTATTTCAGACGTAGTCAAGACTTTGGTTCAAGTCTTTGTATCATCTACTGATCATTTGTCACTGTTTGGTTAGTTATTTTATTTGATCTCACAGGAAATTGAACCCTCCATCTTCTTTTAGTGCTGAGATTGCCTTCAATATCTTTTTTTTTTTGAACGAAGCCTTCAATATCAATTAACGACAAACCCATTGGTATCATTTGTCACTGTTAGAAGCTGGCATCTTATCAAAGAAGAAAAATGTTGCAAAAGAAAGTCGACCATTCTGTTACGTTTGTACTGTAATAGGAAGTTTCAGAATTAAGAGTATTTCATCAAAATTAAAGCTTAAGAGACCAAGTGTTGCTATGATCAAAGACCCATCAAAGTAAAGAGTGACAGCCCAACAGACAGACATGTTTTACCTGTGAACAATAAGCTAATTAAATTGGTTTGGTTTTTTCCGGTTATATTAATTAGGTTCATCTTATCTTACAGGGAACATGGCTCTATTTGATTATTCATATACTATAATAAACCAACCAAAATTTGAGAAGTTTAGAGATTAAACCAAACCAAACCAATCCAATCCAATTTAACTAAACTGTGACTGTCACACCCCAAAGAAGAAGGCAGCTAACCTCTCATCAGCCTGAAATTACTATGTGGGAGCCATGACATTTATCCTCAGCAACCAAATGATCCGACGTCCACGTTAAATCAAACTCTCTTTCAAATACTAATGACTGATTTTACATATTATTTGTGACACTATTGTGGTAATTACATATACATTTGCTGCATCAATGCAGCAAGATTCAAAACAATTGACTGGCCTAGGAAACCCCTGGATTACAAAAAAATTCAGTGAGAAAGAATCAGAGAAACAATGAATGATTTCTATGCCACTTTCACCCCACTTGGGCGCTTTCCTTCCATGGCATCCTTCTTGTTTCGACAAACAACACAGAGGAAAGGCCCCTGCCACGGCTTTGAGCTTGTGGAAAAGATTCCGCCGGCATGGACTGAAATTCCTTCACTTGGAGCAAGGTCTACTTGACACACCGCGCATACGAAAAGGCCAGATGTGGACTGTGCTGTGGAGTCATCAGTCCCCAGTCTGCAAGAATCGTCAAAATTAATAATCTGATACGTACATATATTAGGGAAGGAACTTTCAACGGACAATACGCATTGAGAATAATAATGCTGCAAGATATGACAATTTGAATGTTGATTTAGGATGCAGTTAATAAATGTGAGACTCTTTTCTAAGAATTATCAGAAACTTTCAACAGACAACACGCGTTGACAATAATGATTCTGCAAAATATGCGGCTTAGGAGTGCTAGCATGGCTTTATGTGGCCAATGAAACACACACAGGAACATCTCAATCCCCAATAATACTTGAGTGAAAAAAAAGTGAAGCAAAAGACAAAGAAACAATAGAAACATTGATGTGATCTTTCAACCATTATAAGAACCCAGTTGAAAGATTAAAAACAAAGGTCAGTAGTGTCCATAGCTCTATATAAGTTCCCACAGATACTAAAATATGCTCGGTGGAATGTGAATTCGCTAAATTCTCCACCCACGAATTGCCTATAGAACATCAGAAGCTACCAAAACTCAGTTAGTGTAAGCTGGTTAAAATAGAGTAGATTCTTTTATGATTCTGTATCCTACCGAGGACTACTGTATATGAATTGAGAGATGAACGGGAATGTAACAAGAATTGAATTTAAACTTCTAACTATTATATATTATTCTTTTCTTTTATCAAACTATGATATGTCCAACCCATGGAAGTGGTCTTGGCTGCATTACACAAAATTCTTATGCTCTTAAAAAAAGACGGGCGAAATAACATTTATTGTAGATTGCATCTTGTAACTTGCAAATGCAACTTTCGAATGTATCATTTCAAAATATAGCAACCAACCACAGAGTTGCGAAGAGTTGAGAAAAGGAATAATGCAATTGACATTAGAATAGGATATATGTAACAATGCATTATTTAGACCAATTTTCTTCCATGAAAAGTCGCCCATTTAACAGGCCAACAGAATGGCAAATAGAGCATTTAAAAGGGAAAGAAAAATAAGGCGCATATGCCGCATGGATGACAGCACTAACCTTTCAGCAAGCATTGCTGAGCCTTCTTCGAAAAGTTCTTCAACTATTCCTACAGCAGATAGTTTTTTTGACAGTTTATTGGCTGAATCAAGCGCTTTCTTCCTGAATAGCAATGCTCTTAACTTGTTCTGCTTCTTGGGAGGAGTTGGAGGAGGTACTGAATTGTCAGGAGGAATTACGTCAACTACAATGCATGTCGTATCATCTTTTAGCCCCCTTGTCCGCAATGCTTCCTAAAGAATGATCAATCAAAATGCATTAGGATACAGTTTTGAGCATATGTGACAATACAATCTATTAAAGGCTTCATGCCATTGTATTAACATGCAAGTCGTATTCTAAACTGTGTTGAAACTTGATGGTCCTATTAATTCAAACAGCACTAGCAAGGATAAACAGCCCAATAAAAATTTGCACCTTCACAACTTGTCTAGCGGCAAGTTCAGCTGGCAAACTACGACAAGATTTTGCAGCCATTTCTGAGGATAGGGTGTCCCAAATGCCATCAGAAGCAATGATAAGCCTCCCACCTGCAGTTGACAGCTTTTGTGCAAAATAGATAAATTTAGAGTTCATGTGCTGGATTTGCAAGTGTATTGAGAGGTAAATTTTATCAACAAAGAAGCATAATACAAGCACAATTAAAAGGAAAAAGACGCCTACTTTCACTTGCTTAACGTAGGGAATAGGAACTATAAACTCCCCAACATCCATGTCTCCAATTGACCTAGAGAGGCATAATCCTCCTGGCCAGCAACGAAGAGGACCAATCTGCAAAAAGGGCGAGTGGAACATATCAAGTGTAATGTCAATAAATGAGATTTAAGGTATTGTATAAGAAAACCATGGTCTAAAAGCACTTTACCTCAGCACCACCAATAATGCTAAGCCTCCCAACTTCCCCACCACTAGCGGTCACTCGTTCCCTCCTGCATATATCAATAAAGAATGTAAATTTATGTAGTGGGGAGATTATAGACCGGAGAAGGACTTTATAAGAGATACATACTCCTCCGCATTCTCTTCAAGTCTATGATCAACTGTCAACTCAGAAACAGCACCACCCTGAGCATCTAAAATACATCGCGAGTCTCCAACAGATGCAACAGTAACTGTCCATCCA
>CAODLS010739448.1:0-11985 GCA_948243855.1 Flueggea neowawraea
TATGATGGTTTATATTCATTGAGTTGCGACTCATATAAAGCGCAAATATTTTTTCAGGTCACAGTTGAAGATAGATTTTTGTTATAGATAGCTTTCAGAGGATAGACATCAGTTCACCACAGGTCGGCCGGCTGATGCCACGTGCTCCCTCATCCTCCTCATTTGCATTTTTGCTAATTTTACACGTATAGAGTTTTGTAGTTCAGTGAACTTAATATATGTATATATAAAAGATTTTTGTTTATACGACTTTATGTTTAATATGTACATATATACTTATATATGATATGCTACATGTTTATTTTCTATTTATTTAAATTATTACGCTATAGATCATATGATATAAGGGTGTTACATCTAGAAGCTTAGACGATATATGGAAGGTAAGTACAGTTTCAGATGAACACAACCTCCCCCTAAATCCTAATAATACTAGGTACATACTCATATCACCATACATTAAGCATCGCTATGAGATAAATGATATGGCTGGAATTCGACCAAGTCGGAGAATTCTAGCATTGATTATGGAGGCAGAGGGGAACAAAAATTAGAATGCTTTTCCCAAAGATTGCATGAATTATATTGATAAGTCTAAGAATTGGCATCTTGGAAACACAGATGTTGAAACGTTGTGCAACATTTTCGTCAAGATGCAATAATTAAATTCAGAATTTTTCTATGCAATCCACACCGATGATGATGGGCGAATTTAAAATATTTTGTGGGTAGATGGTTGTAGTCGATCAACCTACTCAGAGTTTCATGACGTTGTTAGTTTTGATAATACGTATTTGGTAAACAAATACAACATGCCTTTCGCACCTTTTGTGGGTGTTAATCACCATAGGCCATCTTTGTTGTTAGTTGTGCTCTCACAGCAAACGAGAAGGCCAAACTTATTCCTAGGTTTTCAAAACTTGGCTGAAATGTATGGGAGACATAGCTTCGAAAGCAATCATCACTGATCAATGTAGGAGTATGCCTCTTGACCTTACATTTCCGAGGCAGCCAAATCGTTGCTTACAACCTTGCTTATTAAGAGCTATATGAAGGACCAAAAAATTTCAAGAAGGGTATGTTCTCCACATAAATAGTTGGAGAGGAGGGAATAGGGGCAGAGAGGGATGGGGCGAAGAGGTGGGTGGTGTTTGGGGTTAGGCAGTGTTGGTATGTTTGGATGAATGGTTGACGACGGTGGATGGGGTTACGGATGGGGAGGGTTGAGAAGGAGGCATGGTTTTTTTTTTCTTATTGTTTCTTGTAATGAATTTGTTAATCTTAATTAAATTATGTTGTAATGCCCTGTTGGATTCCAATAAAGTTCTATGTAGCTTTCTGTCCAATCCAGTTTGATCTTGATTGATTGGAGTGTTGAGATTTTGATTAGTGTTTTTAAGAGGGGCCACTCGAGTAAGCATCTAGGTTTTATCGAGTTACTCGAGTGAGATAGACCATGGATTACTCGAGTAAGTCATTCGGCGTTACTCGATTGAGCCATTTGGTTACTCGAGTAAGCCATGTTCCCAGATGAACATGATGAACACCTGAGAAAATGTCACTCGAGTAAGAATAAGTATTACTTGAGTAAGGGGTCCGTCACTTGAGTGAGATTACCTATCACTCGAGTGATCGATGCAATTTTGGCAAAAATGATGTCGTTTCGAGCATGAGTCTATATATACCCTCACCTGACTCATTCGGTCTCACACCTTTATTTCTCTCTCAAAGCACTCTCAATCTGTCCAGAATGCATTTCAGTTGGTTCCTTATCATTCCTAATCATTTTCTGAGGTAAGATTGCTCCCTTTTCTTTGTTCTTAACTCATTTTCATTCATTTGAATCTGAAAAATATGTTTTGGGCCAAAATCCTCTAAGTTTCGGATTTCCTTATGAATTTGAGTTAATGGATATTAGGGAATGTTAGTATATGTTAAAAGAGACTTGAATGATCATGATTCAAGCCTTAAATCAAGGGATTTGATGAGTTTTTAATAAAACCAGAGTTAGGTTCGGATTTGAACAAAATGTGGGAAATGTTGAGTTGTTTTTGCTGAAAGAATTATAGATTCTTGCTCCTGAGGTTTAGATCGACCAATGTGGCTGATTGGGTATGATTTTCATCACTTAAATCACGGATTGGTTGAGTTTCGAAAATCTGGGAAAGAGTGTTACTCGAGTAAGCCGTGGTCCTTAGGGACCAAAAATATAATTTTTCGTATTTTGCGATTTCTAAGAGATCGATGGCTAATTTGAAAATTTTGACTACTTGAAAAACTAGTTAGTAATTTCAGAATACTTTTAAGACTATTTTGGAATTTGTCAAGTCTCGGAGATTAAAACATAATTTTAAATTGGTCGGGGACCAAACTGTAATTTTACATAGATTCTGAATTTTGGATTAAGAATGATAGAATATCATTCAAAATTTGTGAAGATCTTTTTAGGGTCCGAGTTACATTGCATTGCATAGCATTTGGTACTGCCATGATACTGCATTTCAATTTGGTTCTAATATATCTACTTTGATATATTTTGTTCAGCTTAGAATTCCTATCAGCGAGATCAACCACCGACTTATGGTGCTTGATTGGCGACTTTTGCTCTGGACATTCAGGTGAGTGAATGACAGCTTAAGACACATAGGCTATGTCTCGAAATTCCTATTTTATATTTTTTATATGTTCGACACATTTTGAATTTGGACTAATCTAATGATTGACTTAATTAATAAACTAATTATGTGATTTAGTTTTTTTTATAATCAATACTATGTTTTGAACTCGATATATAAGTATTATGTATCCTCCCTTTGTTTTGATGATGCTTTGCATGCCTATGATTTTATACTATGTAATAGTATAATTTGGTTTTGACTTTTCTAACATGGGACACATGTACTACTAGTAGTAGTAACTTTTGGTATACCAATGCATTGAGAAATCCCAGTTACCAGGAATGCCGGTAGTCATGTGTTCTAATCCAACACATGATTTGATATTGAAAGTGGCGAAGTCCACATCACCTATGTTATAGTGCTAGATGCACACCTTTGTTTTAGTCCCATATCCCTGATATATGTTTTCACTCTGAAACCGATTTGATATGATTGTGTGCTTGCTTTTTGCTTTGATTGCGAACGTTTTTTGAAAATAATTTTGGACGCTACTATGTACTAGCATGTGTGTGTGTGTGTATATATATATATATATATATATTTCCACTTATATTTATATATGATATTTTGAACTATTTTCAAAACAGTCTTTGTGAAGTACATATGAGGCGGTCTGAAGTGTTTTCTTTACTGGGTTTGACCTCCTTTATTTTCTGTCTACTTTTATTTCCGATCTTCCAAGTCTACAGATTTTTGACTTCGACAACTACACCGCATCTTAGTTATCAGTGATGCGTCCTTTGGTTAGTGATGCCCTTTTGTTTGAGCTCTTCTTTTATTTTGATATTAGAGCTCCGCACCGGGATGCTGTCGGGTTATTGGGTTGTAATTTTGTATTTTGGATATATTTTACTCACTGATGTTTTGGATACATTATATATACGATATATTTATTCATGTGACTTATGTTTAACTACAAATGTTTTAATCAAACGTTTTGATAAATAATTATTTGGGTAGTAATTTTGCACTTTGAGAATTGTGCAAGATGAGTCGGGCTCAAATAGACAGTTCGCCTCGTACGCCGATCATGGTCCAGAAATGGGTCGTGACATATGCAGTCCACAGAATTAATTTAATTCAACATTCACCCACTTGATTTAATGTCGACTTACAAGAAGCCCTTTCAACTATTTCTACCTTCTTCAGGGGGGTGGTGGCTTGTCAAGACTATGTTTTTTTGTTTTTTGCTAGTGAATTAACAACAAAGTATTTATTGCTTCATGTCAATTTAACCTACTGCATGTGTATTAGCTAGAGATCTTCATATATGAAATATTGAAGAAAAAAAGCAAACATAAATTCTAAGATTATATGCTCTTAATCTTTGTATGTGTTAATTAACTTTCAAATATTATTCTTAAAATTATATTTAACTACACACCTCAAAATACACTTTCGCCTCTTAAGTGGTAATCGGGTGAATTGGTAAACACAAATTTGAAAACCTAGCACTAGTGAAGTATAATTAAAAATTTTTAAGTAAAAGAGTCGGTTTAACACGAGGTGACTTTAATACCATCTTGAAATTAGATGTAACATTTTATTTATAAATTCATTTATGCACGCGGTTTAAAATCTATTCTTTTTAGTTCAAAAGATAAAATTAGATCAATTTTAAGTTTAGTTACTGGTATACTTTTTAGCTCAAATCTTGATTAGTTGAAGTCAATAAATAATTAAAGAAGACACCATGAAACAAAATTAAACGCAAATTGCACACCATGCTCAACTTCTTTTCATTAATCTCTCCTCTCATTTTCTAGGTGATCAAATTTATTCTTTGGTTTAGTATTGACTTAAGGGTGATGGCTTGTCAAAATTTGGTCCGTTTTGTCTTGAAGTTATTACTTATTAATTATACAAGGAAAATTCCAATACAATTAAAATTGAATTTTGCAAGACGTAGTAATAAACTATTTTTATTGTTTTCTCTATAGCATCATTTTGTGGGCCAAAATGCCCTAATATTGTTACCAATAAACAATATTTTTCTGATTTTTACTTGATCGAGAAATTCTACAAGAGTAATGCTTATCAATTAGTAGCTTTAAGTTTAGACTTTTTTTTTAAATTCAATTTAGTTAATCCTATACAATTTTAAATGCAATTTGATAGGAAAAATTTTGTAATATATGGTAAATTGAGACGGGAAATTTTATTTCAGATTAAGCCCCACATATTGTTTTCATTCAACAATTCGCAAAAAATGTTTCCCGCGGTTTGAGTACATACATCAAAGAATTTGCTGTTTTTATGGTGAATATATTCATGAGATCTAAACCGATTGATAAGCAAAATATTAACCTTTATATCAGATTTCTTTTCCAAATCTCAAGGGAAGTATATTTTTAACCAAGACGAGAAGTTCCCAAGTAGGGGTGTAAATGAGCTAAGCTACTCGTGAGCTACTCGGTGTTCGGCTCGATAAAAACTCGTTCATGACTCGGTTCGTTAATAAATGAGTTGAGTTTGAACAAGATTTTAAGGTTGAATCAATAAACGAGCCGAACTTGAACACCCAAAAGCTCGGCTCGAAAAGCTCGCGAACATGCTCGTTTATATGTTCATGAACAATACTCATGAACAAACTCGGTTGTAGGCTCGTTTATATATATACATGTGTATATGCATATATAAATGTATATATGTTTACATATGTTTTAAACTAAATTATGAAGAAAAAAAACTTATGTTTGGAATATTATTTAATATTTGAGCTACATCAACAAAAGTGCAAACTTGTATTAATCGACTATGCCTATAAAAGTACAAGTATACTCACATAAGGTCTAATATTATGTTGAATTTGTGAAACAAATTGAAACTTCTTATAGTTTTTTGTTCAACTGTATGCTCAACATGATTTTATTGAACAAATCTAAACTTAAATGTATTATTTTTAGAACTTTTGTCCAATTTGAACTTGAAATCTCGTTTATGATTTTATTTGAGCATTTTTTGAGCCAAGCTCGAAAAGCTCGCGAACAAGCTAGTGAGCTCGCAAGCCTTGTAACGAGCCTAGCTTAAACAAGATTTTGAACTCGAGGACAAGCTCGAGCTCGAAAAATTTTAGTCGAGGCGAGTTTGAACACTCCAAAGCTTAGCTCGGCTCGATTACACCCCTATTCCCAAGTCAAACAAAACAAACTACGTGCCAATTTGGTAATTATATTGCTAATTAATCACTCCCTTCCCTTGATCAACAGTAAATTATCTTATTGTTGCATAAAATAACCTAAAGAACCAAAGAAACTTTAATCATGATCACAGGTTTTCGTACTCAACCTCAATATTTTGAGGAATTACTCGGCAATGAACTTCCCGAGAGCAGCATCCATCGGTAATCCCTCAATGTGGAGACTAATATCTGGCGCAGAATTTATTTGGAGCTCAAAAGATAAGAGAGTCATTGAACTCATGACGCCTTCCAATCTGCAAAATTTCTTGCTCAATTTTTCATTTCATACCTCTACTATTTTGCACAAGAATTAGAACTGCTATCCTTCCAATCTTTCATTTTTGATTAAAGGTAACAAAGAGAAGAAAATTCCCAGCAAGTCAGTTTTGGGTTTTGGTGTGAAGCCATTGTTTTCGATTTTTGACAAGAATGCGAACCCGATTTCTCAACAGAAATAAGAAGAGAAATCATTGAGTTGGAAAAACAACATCCTAGGTGGCAGTGGCCTTACCCTGTTTTCTTTGCGACGATGGATTTTCTGCTGAGTCAAGAGTGTCGGGTACTGTAATTGAATGTTTTGGAAAGTTTACGTACCATTTTAATACAAATTGTACATTAGGTACTTTAGTGTAATGTTTTAGAAAGTTCAAGTTATGAAATTAACTCCGAAAATTTATTGGTTTCATATTTTCATTTGTCTTTTTGTTTTGGGTCGAATTCATATTTTCATTTGTCATTTTCCTTACTGAAGTACTCATTAATATGCCATACTCATTATATACTCTTGATAGCCACATGCCTTGTGAAGATCCGTGCAGATGCATCTTTTCTGGTCAAGAATTCATCATAATAGCTGGACCTTCCATTATAATAAGAAATTTAGAAACTGGCTACTCCATTTATAATAAGAAATTTACAGTCACAAGAAATTTGAACGCACATTCAACATTACAGTCACATTACTTATAACCTCTCATAATTAAACGCACATTCAACATATCAGTATGAATTTCCGTATAAATTTTGACACGATTATATGATTATTAAATACATGATAATGTCTCGATATGATTGACACAAATTTAAAATATGTGTATATTCATGATAACATAATACGGTTATGATATGTGAATATGAATGTCCCCTCATCGACATGAGCAATACTATCTCCTCGTCCCATTACTGATCTTGATACTATTTACCATTCATCTATTTTTTTAAGCAACCAAACAGACCGGCAAAACTCCCTGAGTCCGAACCAGTGACTTCTCCCCATATTGTGAACCATTCAATAAAACATAAGCAATGATAAAACATGAAATCAAGAAGAGGAAGTTTTTATTAAGTTTACATAAAAATAATAAGTCTTGTACATACATAAGGAGAGAACAGTAGGCTTATTACACTTGAAAATGCTCACCTATTTCTCGGTGAGCCATGGATCCTCATCGAGCTCCAGAAATTTATTGACCCACTCCAACCCGTACGACCCTTCTACGGAGAAGTCGAAGAAGTCGTTGGCGTCGAAGTTAACCTCCGAGTTCTCGGCTCCTTTAATGCCCTCATCATGGACCGGCGCAGCAGTGGTGCTCCATGTCTTCTGGGGCATGGCCTCTTTTGGCCTTGAAGAGTCTGGTGTTTTCTCCATTTGATTTATTTTCTTGCTCAAATGAGAATTCCAATAGTTCTTAATTTCATTGTCCGTTCGTCCTGGAAGCCTTCCTGCAATTAACGACCACCTGTAACAAAACAAACGAACAAAAAAAAGGTCAAAATAAAATTTAACTTCATATAATCTACACACTAATTGCCTTAACTTGATTCAAAATATTTCAAATCCAACTCTGGAGTGTTTTATTAACAAATTTAGTACTACTATACAACAATTTTCTTTTACAAGTGATTTTTGTTTGTTTCTACTAAAAAAAGGAGTTTCAAATTCCTAGTAGTGGAGTCGACTTTAGAACCAAAGAGCTACAAGTCCATTGGTGAACTGCAAATTTAGTAGTCATTTATAGTTAACTAAGCAAGTAAATTACCTGTTGCCTAGTAGCTTATGAAGTCTAAGAATCAAGTCTTCTTCTTCATCAGAAATGTTGCCTCTCTTGATATTAGGCCTCAGGTAGTTCAACCATCTCAGTCTGCAACTCTTGCCACATCTATTTAAACCTGAAATGTAACTTAAAACCATCAATATGTATGTATATAATATATAGAAACTGATTGCTGTTTTATTACTCAAAAGAGGATTAAAAAAAATGCTCAACTAACCTGCTTTGATGGCAATTGTCTTCCACCTCTTGGCACCATGAACTTCAATATACTCGGCCAGTTTCCTATCTTCCTCAGCAGTCCATGCTCCTTTGTTCATAGGTTTTTGAGGAGTAGCATTACTCTTTCTTGGAGCCATATTCAGTGTGGGAAAGAGAGACTTAAAGTTAGCGGTGACTTCAGTGTGTAGAATTAGTGTGTACAGAAGAAGTAGAGACTATATAATAACGTAATGTTGTGGTTGGAAATTTGAGGGTGTGAGAGTGATTATATATGAGATTGTGCATGTGTTGAGAGGGGTTAAATAAAACACGTGTAACTTAAAATATGTGGAAGTGTCAGTAAAAATTTCAATCTATCTACCCTTTCATAGGGAGGAGAAAATTAGACAATAAAGTCCAACTACCAGTTCGGATCTGAGGGGAAATATGGGAGAAAGGGAAGTAGAAGATACAAAGCTGACATTGAAAATGGATATTAAGTATTGGGTATGTGTGCATACATGGGAGTCAAAAACATTGGACGATGAGACTGACATTAATAAATATTGTCGTTCAATTAATTGCAGCAGCTGGTTATAATCCCACACTCTGCAATCCCATGTTCATGGGTTGATCTTTTTTTCTTTTGTTTTTAATTTTACTAATTTTTATGTAAACTGTGACCAATCTTTGGAGAGTTTCCTTGTCAGTAGTTTTTAAGCTATAAAGCTTCCTTAAATAAGAAAAGGCATGGAAAAACTAGTTTGAGATCCAGGAAATTCTTGGTTAATTTTGGTGCATATTTGCACACATTTATATAATATATAAAAATTAAATACATTTTTATAATAATCTAGCAAGTTATTATTTTGACATTTAACATTTTAATTGTATGACATGTGGCAGTTCTCGTCAAAATATCTTAGTTAAAATTCACTTCTTCTATTAAGAAATTAAAGAAAATAAACAAATATAACAACAAATCTTATGAGAATTTCAGTATTAATTTTTATGTTTTTATATATTTTATTTTGAAATAATTTTTATCATAATCTCAAATATTTATAAAAAAAATAGAGTCATAGTATTTCGGAACAACGTCTGAGGCTAAAACTAGTATACTAAGGAAATCAACACGTGACACGTGAATTAGTATTATCTTATTTAAGGAAGTTTTATAGCTTGAAATATCTTCTTTTTGTCTTTTTAATTTCATGCAATTTGATATTTTGCTGCCCAGTTGTATTAACTCTTCTCTGAAATAGTAACCAAATCATAAATAGTAACCAAAAGTAAAAACTAAAACATAGATAACTTAATTTTAGTTCAAAATGTGTTATCTAAATCAATTTAATATTGACATCATAACCACATTTAAACTTTCAAAACATTTACCCCCTCCATTCCAAATTGGTAAGTCTTTTAGACAAACACGAGTTTTAAAGAAAAATATAGTTAAATTAGTTATAAAATTGTAGTTTTTGTTTAATTTTCTATATTTATTTTTATTTAAATTTTTAGGTGGAACTTTTTATTAGACAGGAATTGGTTATAAGAATTTGCATAAAAAATAAGAGTATATCATTAAATTCTTAATCATTTATGAAGAACAAAAATGATATTTGATTAATAATGATAAGAAAAAAAAAATATTTTTATATTTTGAGACATTCAAAATAGAAAATACGTATATTTAATTTAAAATGAAAGGAGTATAAGTTATTGTAAGAAATGTACAATTTGGAAATTTTAAACATCATTATCATTCAATCTCTACAGAAATGAAGTTGCCACGTTGAATGAGAATGGGCTAAGTTGAACTTGATCACTCCAAAATTGTGATTTCCTAAACGAGAAATGCTAAACAAGAGGTGCCCACATTAATTAATGATGGGTGTCTTTTTTATTGTCATTTCTTTGGTAGCGTGTGCCGTCTGGTAATATGTCCGGTGGAACTGTTGAAAAAAATTTGACAACGATCTATGTTTTATAAAGGCAAGAGGAACAAGAAATTCACAAAGATTTCTTTGTTACAATAATTAAGCACACTTAATTAAGTCAATAGTTACGTGGATTAGTTTGAATTATTGGCCAGTATTAACTCTAAAATAAATAGAAAACACGAAAAGAATAAGCGAAAAGGGCAGCCAACGTAAGCTAGATTTTTGAGAGTACAAATGGAAAAATAAAAAATGGCTTTGCACATCCAAAGAATGATGGTAAAGCCGCGTAGGAAAGAAAATGACATGACAAATCCAAAGAATCAAACCCAAAAAATGGATCCAAACCTCCCTCTCTGATTTTCTTCTTCGCCCCTTCACTTGTTTATCTTCCAGGACATCAGATAATTAACACGTACTTAAAATGATCTAAACATTACTGTGAGGAGGTTAAGTGGGTTGGTTAAAGTGATTTAATCCTCCTTTTATATTTTGAAAGTTGTAGATTCGAATCTATAAAAAAAATTAAAAATAATATAGATATATATTGTATTCCAATTAAAAAAAATTGTTGTGGAAAGATTATTGCTTCATAACATGGAAATATTTCTTCTATTAAATGATATCTATTGGAAAAAGTGGTCCGCCCATGACGAGTGAATCGAACTCGGAGGGTCAAGGTGTGAACCGGGACGATGAACCGAGACTAATTGGTGAACCTAATTGAGATAGGTCCAAAAGGCCCATATGCTAAGCCCATTGGACTTATTAGGCCAATTGGGCCCAAAGCCCATTTAAGGGCTTATATATGGAGAATGGAAGAATGAAAGAGAGAGTTCCTCCATTCTTCCATCCCCACCAAAAAGTGAGAGAGAGGGAAAGGAAGCCTCTTTCTCCACACGTTCCTCGTTTGCCGATGATCCCCATCCGCATAGCATCTAGGCTGCGAAATAGACGAGCACTCCCGTCGCCAAACAAACCGTGGTTTGCTCGCGAGACGAGCATCAAATCCGATCTTAACCAAAAGTCTTATGCTGCTGGTTGGATTGCGCCTCCGCTGGAATCGTGGTGGGTAACCCGAACATACTATTATATACTGTTTATTTGTTAAACCGGTAGGTAGATTCCTTCAGCGGTATCAGAGCGGAGAACGAATTTTAGATTATGATTCAAAATTCTTGTTGGTCTCTATCTGTAATATCTACTGTGAATTTATTGTATTTGACTTTTTGTTCCGAACGTCGTTTTTGGTTCGAGTCCGTCCGGAGCCGAAAACTAAAAGTTGGATTTTTGAAATTCTGATAAAATATTTGAGATCATCGACCTCAAAAACATTAGTTGCCCAAGTTTCGTTACGAAATTCTATCAGGAACGTCGTCAAATCGACGAAAATCCGATCGAAAAATACTGAACGAGAAGTTTACAGATGAATTTTTTATCTGATAAGAATGGCGATGTGGCGAGTTGTGATTCTTCCACACGGCCCACTCATAATGCGACACTTGGCGGAGCAATAACTTCGGTCAAAGTTGACCGAGACGTGGACCACTTATCGATTGACACGTGGTAGAAGCTTCTGGATTTTTTTTTGGATTGACTCGCCACGTGGACTAATGAGAAATTGACACGTGTCACTAAAGCCATGTGGCATACATATCACCGTGAGACGTGTCATCCATGTCATAAGAATTTGGACCAATGAAATTCTGACACGTGTCTCGACGCGACTGTGACATATAGCGACATTCTGGAGTTGCGCGTGTCTTGCACGCTCATCGCATGATCGCTCGTGGGATGGACATGTGGCGTGTGTCAGCGCGTGACACGCGTTTCGACCTCCAAATTTGTAAAAGTTTTGGCATAATTAAAATTTGGATTTTTGTGGAATTTTTGACATATTTTTCACAATATTTTGAGTTCCAAAACTATTTTTT
>CAODLS010739464.1:0-14372 GCA_948243855.1 Flueggea neowawraea
AGGATTGATGAGCTTTGATGGAAAAGTCTATGCGCTGCTTTTGTTGTTATGTAGATGTCTACAAAGAAAAATAAATTGAGTTTCCTTTTATATATATGAGCGTGATAGAGAGAGAAGAATATGAGCTTTGAGGTTCGGTATCGCCGAAGCTGTCTTGGGTGAGGTTTGCTGAGGTTGGTACAAAGGTGAGAGTTGGTTTTGTCATCATCATATCTTTTTTTTTTGATAATATTGGTATCTTGTTGCCTCTTAATAGAATACCAAAATCAACAATATATATTTGTAATTGAACTTTTAGTTATAACTAAAAATTATTAAAATTTTATTTGCTATTTTGTTGGAGAGGTTTTGTATTTTATGTTTATCAATCAAATATTCACAACTAAGACAAAAAATGATAATATGGACCTGGTGTTTTTTTATGGGAGGACAAAATGATTTTTGCAAGAATGAACTGAAGACATTTGCTATAAGTGTAAATTGCAGTGTATTATGTTCAAATTCATCTTTTTATTAATCAAGATTTGGTGTTTCGGTTAATTATGGATGTTATTGCTCGAAGGTCAAGAAAAGGACACTCAAATGTCATTCATATTTATGTCCAAAAGTGTTTGAGAGACAGATATGTAATTAAAAAAATAATTATTATCGTATAGATTTATAATCGTTTTTTTGTTGGTGACAGAATAGAAAAGGTAGATGTCAGGAAATTTCTGAATTAAGTTAGTCTAGCTGATTTAGTTTTATGAGTTGATTTTATTGACTAAAAATGTAAAAAAATAATTGTTGAAATAAATTAATTTTCTAACCTAACCAATGGGCTATAAAAAAAGTATCAAATTAGGTAGTGTAGACCCTCTGAAAAGATGAAGCTTCAAAAATTTTGGAATCGGTCCATTTCGGAGGTTACGCGTGTTTCGCATTGTGATTGAAATTCTAAACACTCTCACGAATTAAAATTTTTGGTTGAAATATTTGAAACTCGAACCATTCGTTCCTTTCATTTTTCTTTTTCCTGATAGGATTATTGAAAGTGTTTAATTAACAATAAATAATATATAATTAACGAATACTTAAATAGAGGATCAAAAATTTATCTCAAAAAATGCAATAGAAAAATTCAATTAAATATGCAATAAACAATCTTTTGCTAATCACTACGAATTGTACAATGGAAAAATTCGATTCGATACAAAAGAAACAATCCGTTGTTACTCATTACAAGTCACTTTCATTAAAATAATTGAAACGTGGTATGTATCTTTAATCTAAAAGTCATCAAAATAATCTTTTTATAGGAAAAATTAACTATACAATAAAGAACATCTTTTCTATCTAAACACTAAGGATAACAATACACTCTTTTAAGTGGAAAGAGTTTTTCTGTTCGTGTACGTTAATGACTAAAAAACCTAGTGACTAAAAGAACTTACCCTAATTAAAGATTTAGTATATTTATTTATATTAATAGTATATGAGTTTTTTTACAATATATATAAAATATATTTACTAAAATTCATTAGAAATATAGATTTATTGGATGCTAACCTGAATTGGGTATAGGCTCCACCAATAATTCGACATTAGCAGGCTCGTTTTCAAACAATTATAATTGTTTTTGTACTAATTTTTAAATATAACTTAATCAATCCATTTTTTAATCTATCGGCAATTTCTATATTCAAATTGTCTCCACAGTTTTAAAATCTAATAAAATACAGATCACTTATAAAAAATGGAAAGCATTTTGAGCATATCAAAGGTGGTGTTCGTTTACAAAATATGTCATAAGCATATTTACTACTGATGCGTGATCACCTTTTACAAAAAATTATCAATTTCTCTAATCTTTTTACTATACAATATATTTTTACACTCTACTGAAAAACAAACACTATGGTATAACTATACCTAGAGGGCAATAAACCCCCCAAAATTTATGTCTTTTAACTAGGTTCGGGTAAGTTAAAAAAAAAAAGTGCTAAATTAATTTAAAAAACATGAACTTTGATCCAATTAATAAATATGTTATGAATTTTCAATTTTATTTTAAAAACATGAACTTTGAGTATATTAATAATAGTGTTATCCATTATCTTTCGGTTAGTTTTTTCATCCATTTGGACTATAACACGAACTTTAGTCATTTTTGTATTTACTAAAAAATGTAAAAAAAAATGGAAAAAGTCGACGTGGCACTGACGGCAATCGTCCACGTGAGCAAAATCAGAAGCAGTCAGCAATACCAGATGGCAAATTGTTCAAATAAACAGAACGAAATATCATCGTCGTGACTAAACGGACAACATGTAGACAACCAATTGTTCAAGTGTTGTTTTATCTACTGCATATTAACACCATAAACGGCATGTCATTTTTTATAATGCACGAAACGACTTATCGTTCAGTCTTATAAAAATTAAAAAGAGAAAATTTTACCATAAATGAAAAAATGACTAAAGTTTATATTATTTTATGTTATTAAGATCACCCATTTGCTAGCGTAACAATTCGTGTAACATCTGATGCGAATATAAATGAGACTGATTTCTTACAATTACGTCTAAATTATTTTCTGTTTTCAGAAAAATTAAAACCGCATCAACACATATAGTTATGTCAAATGTCACATAAATTGTTACACTAGCAAATGGATGAAAAAATTAACTAAAAATAATGAATAATACAATTATTACAACACCTAAAATTTATTTTTTTAAGATGAAATTAAAAATTTGTGACATATTTATTAGTAGAACAAAATTCGTATTTTTTTAATTAATTAAGAAAAAAAAGTCACAAAAGTCACAAAGAGAAAGAGTTGACGTAAACATTTGGTTCTCTCTAGAAACAGTGCTACTATGCATGTACCAGATAAGAAGATTTCTTTGACATTTCTTTTGTCATTTTCATTTATTTATAATCAGATTGAACCGTTGGATCATGCTTCCAAGACGAATTCAATTTTGATGAATTAAGACTTTGACCAGTTTTGTGGGGATCTCTTAAGGTTGTTTGCAATGTGATTTCGCACCCTCTGATGTCATGTGTATCGTTACCCACATGTTTCAAGACTACAAATCACAGCAATGTTAAGTGGGTATTTGTTTATATAAGTACATGCACTTTTTTTAATCTACTGGATTCTGGTATATGCGGTTGTAGAAAAAGATGAAGGTGGGTGGGCTATGAGCTTTTTAAAACTAAACAACAATGGTTTATCAAATAAGGGTTAATATATATATATCCAACGCCCCCTAAACTTTTGGAACACCCCCTTTTGCCGCTTGAATACAAATAATGCCCTTGTGGTTGCCCCTAAAGAAACTGAATATATTTGGAGTTGTGCAATAGATAAAGTCCCACAGCCTTCCAAGTGAGGCTAGTTCTTTAAATACGAATATTTTCAAGGTTTACAATGCACCATGTAATTTCCTCAATATCATACCAATACAGAATGCTACTCTTCCAAACAAGCTCTGTAACACAGAGTATGCAACTAACTTGGAGCAATAAAGTAAACTACTTCCTTCATCCCAAATTGATAGGTAAATTTTGCATTTATCACCAGAAGAAACAAGCAAAGCCTCAGATTCACAATTTCAATAAACCAAATAGACAAATTAAGGAACTACCGCAGTATCATGGCTGTACGTCAAGAGTTCAGTGGAGCAAGAAAGAAGGTGTTGAAAGGACAGGCACATACGCCGTTCCCTTCACAGAACTCTCCGTATTGCCCTGCCATATCTCTCCAGGCTCCTCAAGGGCTTTCTAACACAACAACCTCCAAAAAATGGAAATAATAAATAAATAGTTAAAAGTGGAATACTGTGTAATTTCATTTTCCTTAAAGCCAGACATTTGCATGTGAATGCAAGTGAATCATCGTAGCCTGTGAAGAAGCAGAAAGCAAAGCAAAGCAGATCAGAAGTTGAAGCACTACTCTCAGAAGAAAAGCAACTTTAGAGACAATCCAAGTTTTCCAGAGAAAGAAAGGGCTTTTGGGAGTAATATTGTAAAAGAGTAACCGTGAAGTCATCGTCTCCACAGCCGTTCACAGAGAGCGGAGGCAACAACCCTTCGAGAACCATTCCACTCTCTCTGATGGCAAACTCATCCTTTTTTCTCTTCTTAATTTGTTTTCCAGGAATCAAATGAAAAGGAACGTTTATGGTGTTGTACTGTTGATGATGATGATGATGATTAAGAAAATCCAGTTGCCTTAGCAACACTGAATATTCGCCAAAGGATACATATATATATGATCAGATACATGCATCTACAGGCTCTTGGTTCATTAATGTCAACGAAAACAGGCGATAAAAGAACATGAAATTAAACAAAAGCGATCATACAAGAACACAAGATTTATGTGGTTCGATCAATCCAATCTACGTCCATAGGCAGAGAGCTAATAATTTTATTATTTCTTAGTCAAAACAAGCTACAAATCTTACAACGGCGTTCAAAAGTTTATAAGATTGTTCCAAAGCCACCTATTTATAGTTTACAAAGAATACAAACTAAAATAGACAAGGAAAACCCTAAAGCATCACCCAAACCCATCATAAACTCAAGACACGATCGAAACCAGTTAAGACACGGTCTCCCATGCTCGTCCGTGTGATGCAAAAACCCGACCTGGCAAGCCACGGTTTGGGACACGGCCGTGTCCACCCAGATTGCATCCAAATCGTTTCCAGCGTCTCACACGGCAGTGCCACGCTCGTGTGTCCATCTGTGTCCAACCAGCAACTCGTTTTCCTTCATAAATTCGTCCCTCTTTGGCTTGATTCATCAACCATCAACATGGTTTCACCAATCTTCAAGAAAATATCACTTCAATCTCAACAATTCTCCACCTTGAAGTGAATTTTCTTTTCCCTTTGAACTCAACATCTAGAATCACTCATTTGCCATACCTTCAAAAGGCCTCAAGTCCTGTAACAATGAACCAAGTCCAAGCCAGACTTGACCAAGTCCAATCCGAACTTCTATCCACTAGCTAGTTTTACCTTTTTACCATCCACATCTAACAACACACCACCCTGCATATTCCATGTGTTTTCCAGTGACTGACTTTCTCCATCACCAACATAATTATCATGCCTTGGTTCTCTTGTTGTTACCTCTCGTAGATCAACCTGATCAAACTTTGATTGTTCTTGAGTCTTAATCACAAACTCCACTAGTTTTTCTATAGAACTTAGAACAGTACTTAACCCATTAGCAACTACTGAGTTACCAATCAATATGTAAATGTCATTCCACAATTTACTCTTCATCACTACTGAAGAACTTTTAAACACCCGAATTCCTCCATCTTTTCCAGAGAAACCATAACATTGCTTAACCAAAACACCAATAGAAATTAAGTCCCTGACGAACAAGCTTTATCAAAAAAGACAGTTGTATACCTTGAAGATGACCAAAGGAATGCAGATAAAATAACATTTTGATAAATTTAATAGGATTATATTAGATTTGAAAGGTGTTGGTGTTAAACTCGAAGAAGATGATCAAGCTATGTTTTTGTTATATTATTTGTCTGACTCGTATGAGAGTTTTGTTGATACTATAATATATGGTAGAGATGGAATTGGACCCGGAGAGCCTTAAAGGCAATGGGCTATGGGTCAACACCACTTATAAGTCATTCATACACACCACACCTCTTCGATGTGGGATGCTTAACTATTCACATTTGTTTTCCTAACAATCTCCCCATCAAGTGTGAATCTTTTTCCTTAAGTATGAATCTCTTCCACATCGGGTTTAGGCATGCTCCCTCTGCAACGAAACCACTTTAAGTATTATGGAATTTTCTTGAGCCTCCTCGAATTCTAATGTAAAATTTTAACCCAACAGCTCTTTCCATGACTCCACTCATTTACGAGTTGGCCCCACTTATACTAGACAGTCTGCAGGGCCTTTAATAGTCAATACAACTCTTCATCATTCTCATGTTTACTCATCACTACGGTGTCACCAAGAGCTTTCCCATGACTCCATCCTTCCAAGTTTTTTTCCACTCATCTACGAGTTAGCGCTACTCACATAGTAGTTCAGTGTTACACTAGTCAATACAACTATTCACCACATTATCGCACTCATCCCAAACCACTATCGCACCATACTTGTCATTGTCCGCGTTCCAACAGAACCGTCAGCTCTGATACCACTTGTCAGAGAAAACATGCGATAGAAGAATACAAAATTAAACAAGATTTGCGTGGTTTAATCAATTCGATCTACATCCACGGCAAAAAGCTAGTAATTCTATTATTTCTGAGTCAAAACAAATTACAAAACTTACAACAGAATTTAAAGGCTTACAATATTGTTTTCAAGCTATTTATTTATAGTTTGCAAGGAATACAAACCAAAATAAATAAAGAAAACCCTAAAACATCACCCAACCCGTCATAAACTCAAAATACAGGTAACAGAAGCAAGACACGATCGAAACCAGTCAAGACACGGCCTCCCACGCACGTCTGTGTGATGCAGAAACCAGACCTGGCACACCACGGGCTGGGACACGACCTTGTGCCAAGCCATGTCCACCTAGATTGCATCCAAGTCGTTTCCAACGTCGCACACGGGCAATGCCACGCCCATGTCCAACCAGTAACTCGTTTTCCTTCACAAATCTATCCCTATTTGGCTTGATTCATCAACCCTCAACATAGTTTCACCAATCTTCAAGAAAATCTCACTTCAACCTCAACATTTAAGAACAACAAAATCATCGCCTTCGCAGTCAAGAGCCATACCATCTCTCTAGGAGGCAAGCCTCATTCTTAAACTAATGAGATCAGTTTCAGGGTTAATTTTACTCAAAGTCACAAAAGTTGGGAGCAAATAAAATGACTTGCAAAAAATAGTTGAAAAAATAAACATGTTCAGGGGGTTCTAGAAGTATTAAGCATAAAGAACATTGTTGGGGATGCTCTTAAGGACGCAAACAAAAGCACAATTGCTTAATAGGCTAGAGATCAATGAATGTATAAAGCCCAAGGTGCATTGCTCAAAATACATTGTGAAGTCATCGGCTCCACTAACTATTTGCTCAGAAATCCACCGTCTCTCTAATATCAAAGCGTCATTCTTTAACTATTTGCTCAAGTACTGCCAAATATTTTCAAGTTTTACGGTACGTGATGTAATTTGCTCAATATCATAGAGAGACAGAATGCTACTCTTGCAAATAGTCTACAACACAGTTATAGAAGGAACTTTGAGGAATGAAGTAAAGCACTCCCTCCGTCCCAAATTGCTAGGGTCAAATTTGCATTTATCACCAGAAGAAACAAGAAGACCCATATTCACAATTTCAATAAACCAAACTGACAAATTAAGGAACTACCATGGTACCATGGCGGCAACAAAAGAGCTCTGTGAAAAAAAGAATGTGTTGAAAGGATAGGCACATACATGCACCATTGCCTTCTTAGAACTCTCCAGATTGCCATGCCAGCTTATCTCCAGGTTCCTTAAAGGGATTTTAACCACAACCACCTCCTAATAATGGATATAATAAATAAGTTAGAAGTGGCACACTGTGTAATTTCACCTTCCTCAAAGCCTGGCATTTGCACCTTCGCAAGTGAATCATCATAGCCTGTGAAGCAGCAGATTCCAAAGCAAAGCAGATCGGAAGCGGAAGGAAGAATCTAAAAACATTAGCGAGTTAAGTGTCAATCCAAGCTTCCTGGCAACAGAAAGGGCTGTTGACAGTAATGTAAACAAGTAAAGGCGATGTCATCGTCTTCACAGCCGTTCAGAGAGAGAGCATAGGTTGCCCATCGAGAACCATTCTACTCTCTCTGAGAGCAAAGACTCATTCACAGAGACAATAAATGAGGGGATAAGGTGCAAATTTGCCCCCAACTTCAGGGCCAAGGAGCGATTTACCACTAACGTATTTGGTAGTCTGTAAGAGCATCCCCAATAAACTCCTTGAAGAGAAAAAAGTAGGTCGCCTAAGCAACACCAGCTAGGAGAGGCACATACTTTAATTCCTTCACAGAACGTCCTGTTCCTTAAGCCAATAATTGTATGTGAATGCAAGTAGATCTTCACAGCCTAGATAGCATTCACTTCCATTTATAAGGAAGCAAACAAAGGCACAATTGCTTAAAATCCCACGGGTTAATGTATGTCAAAAGCTTTGGAGAATATTATAAAGAGAATTTCTTGGAGATGCCATTAATGGTTATTGCTCAAATAGACTAAGAAATCATCGGCTCCACTAACAATCAGAGAGCGGTCAACCACCCAAAGAAACCTACCATCTCTGAGAGCAAAGCGTCATTCTTTAACTACTAAAAGCTTGTTTTGAAAGATATATCGAAAAATAAACTACAAATCTTCTACATAATAGGGAGTGTTATAAGGAGTATTGTTGCACTTGCTCTACACAGTAAAAATAGATGGCATATCATTGTCTCTACTAGCAATCAGAGAGGGTCAACCACCGTCAGAAACTCAATGTATCTTTCTGAGAGCAAACCCTCATTCTTCGACTAATAAATAAAATTTAGCTTAAATCTTTTCTGTACTCAGCTCCCAAAGGAAATAAACAGAAAAGAAATCAGTAACGGCTCAGATTCACATTTAAAATGAGCCTGACAAAAATAAGGAACACAGAGAATATCATGGCTGCATAGCAGATTTCTGTGAAGGATGACAAAGAAACAAGCAATTAAGCCTTAATGCATCAAGTAGTAGAAAGCAATAAAGACAGACGTTCCAATTCCCGGTGGGATAAAATAAAAGGACTTGTCAAAAAAATAGAGACAACAGTTTCCAGGATACAACTGCATAAACACCTCCCTTCACAGAAGTTTCCAAGTTTTCATGCCATCTTATCTCCAGTTTCCTTGATGCCTTGTATTATATGTGAAAGTAATTCATCACGGCCTCTAAGAAATAAGGGAAGTTGTTTGTGTAGATGCTGCAAACGATGATTACGATAATCCTGTGCGCTTTAGCAACTTTGAAAGATTCCACAATTTCTCAATTTGTGGGGATATATATGAAGAAAGATACACGCAAGCACAAAACTGTTGGTTCTTTAAGTATCTGTGAAAATCATAGGCTTTGCAGCCATTCAGAGAAAGGAGGCAACCAACCTTAAAGAACCAAACCATTTCTCTGAGAGAGAAGCCTCATTCTTAAACTAATGGCATCAATTAATTTTACTTGCAGTCACAAAAGTTTGGGGATATGTTCCAATAAAAAAGTTCAGGGGGTTAAAACAACGTTTGCAAAGTTGGGGATGCCAATCATCAGTTGGCCCCATGTAAAGAGGATTGTAGATGTATTAAGACCAAAGACCATTGTTGGTGATGCTCTTAAGGACGCAAACAAAGGCACAATTGCTTAATAGTCCAGAAATCAATGTATGTAAAAAGCCCCAAGAGTTGTTGCTCAAAACACACTGTGAAATCATCGGCTCCACTAACAATTAGAGAGGAATCAACCACCCTCAGAAACCCACTGTCTCTGTGAGAGCAAAGCCTCATCCTTTTTACCATTTGCTCAAGTATTGGCAAATTTCTACGTACCAACACAGAATGCTACACTTCCAAACAAAGCCACAATTGCTTAACAGCCCAGGGATCAATGCACGTAAAAAGCGTCAAGTTTTGCTGCACAAAATTCACTGTGAAATCATCAGCTCCACTAACAATCAGAGAGGACGCAACTACTATCAGAAATCCACCATCTCTTTGAGAGTAAAGTCTCATTCTTTAACTATTTGCTCAAGTATTGGCAAATATTTTCAAGATTTACAGTATACCATGTGATTTCCTCAATATCAGACCAACACAGAATGCTACTCTTCCAAACAAGCTCTATAACACAGAGTCATCGAACTAACTTGGAAGAATAAAGTTAAGTACTTCCTTCGTCCCAAATTGATAGGGTCAAATTTGCATTCAGCACCAAAAGAAACAAGCCAAGCCCCAGATTCACAATTTCAATAAACCAAACAGACAAATTAAGGAACTACTGCAGTACCATGACTGCAAGAGAAGAGTTCAGTGAAGCAAGCAAGAAAGTGTTGAAAGGACAGGCAGATACACTATTCCCTTCACAGAACTCTCCAGATTGCCCTGCCATGTCTCTCCGGGTTCCTTAAGGGGATTTTAACACAATAACCTCCAAAAAATTGAAATAATAAACAAATAGTTAAAAGTGGCATACGATGTGATTTCATCTTCCTTAAAGCTGGAGATTTGCATGTGAATTGTCAGAGCCTGTGAAGCAGCAGAAAGCAAAGCGAAGCAAATCAGAAGCCGAAGTACTAATCTGAAAAGAAAAGCAACTTCAGAGACAAAACAAGCTTTCCAAACAAAGAACCATAAGAAAGGGCTCTTGAGAGTAATAATGTAAAAGAGTGAAGGAGTAGTCATCGTCTTCGCAACCATTCAGAGAGAGCAGAGGCAACAACCTTAGGAGAACCATTCCACTCTCTCTGAGAGCAAAGACTCATTCTTTTTTCTTCTTAATTTGTTTCCCTATTTTTCTCTTTAAAGAGAGGAAAGGTGAGTTGCCAAAGCAACTGGTTTTTGCCGGGGGAAGGTACATGTAAAAGTAGTTGAGAAATCATTAATTTGGTTTCCGTCTTTGCCCTCATTTTTCGTGCGTGGGAAGGACGTTTTGGTCATCAAACCGTGGTGGCGGTGGTAAATAGAGGGAAGAAAATGCAGTAAAATAAGCAAACTCAACCATGGTTAAAAATTACCGTTGTTGGCACTGCCTATGCTTAAACGTTACCATGATTAGTCCATTTAACCAATCCCAACCTGGAGTCACTGTGTTATCTTAATCGACTAATGGGTTTAAATATAACACTTGTTTTCATGTAAAGCTCAGTTTAGTATCCAAATGCAAATGTTGTCAAAAACTAAACCTAAAAATTGATTCAAAACAAGATTCTTAAACAAATAGAATAAATACAATTTTTGAAAGGCCACAAAGACTGCAACTTTTTAAGCAGGAGGATATCATCTGCAGAGAGTTTTGTTTTCATGGAAAACCCAAAAATTTAATAAAACAGGATTACAACTTTTTGGGCTACCGGATTGTTGTTTTCCATAGAAACCAGAACCACAGTATATTGCAATGGTAATTTTGAGTTGGATATCATCTGCAGAGAGTTAACTTTATGTAGAAGAAACCCATCTGCCATTTCTCTGATGAAACAGAAAGAAAGTTTAAAACTTTAGTTCAATTTTTGTAACTAAAACTTTGGATTAAAGAGGTTGGGAAACCCACTTTTGCAAGACTCGTCTTGCATTTAGAGAAATAGTGTCAAGTATTGGCAGGATCTGGAATTCCTGTGTGCGCTACACCATCTTGAGAGGCACAAGTCTACCTCCCTCTGGAGAACAAAATAAGAATGAGTCACTTTCATCAATTGGTCATGCGAGTCTTTGACATTCAGAAAATTAAACTTAAAAGTTGTTCTTAGAAAGTCCTGAAATGAATGAAGATCATTATATAAAATCAGAAGCATGAAATTCACTTTCACTTCTTACCGCTTTACATTTTGTGAAAATATGCTGCATAGGCTCATGAGCCAGCTCTGCTTCCATTTGCCTCGTTTTCTCTCCACAAATAACCACCCGATTGCATCCAACAACTATCATGCTGAGTTTGCAACGAAAAAGAGCAATTCGGCGACATATAGTTACCGAAAAGGTGGGGTTACACCATGGTTGTATCAGCAAGTTTTGCAAGCAAATTCAATTGCTCGGCCAGGATGGTCGTTGCAGAAAGAGGCGATGCAAAATCATTGGCTCTGCTGTCAATCAGAGAAACGCCCGCATCAACAACCCCTGTAACCAGAAGCCTCTCTTAAAGCAAAGCCTTGCTCCTCAACAAAATATGTGCCAATGCTAGAAAATCAGGAGTTACCGCAGGATATAATGTAGAAACTTTAGTTGAAAGATGGATGGGCAGGCTCAGATTTGCCTCTTGTCAGACAAGAAAGAATCACCACCATGGCTGCAACAGCGGAGTTACAGGTAAAATTATAGAAACCTATAATTTTACCTACTCATCTATTGCATTGCCAAGAAAGGGGCTTCTCTCTCAAAAATGTCTGGTGTTGGACACTTGAAAAATCTTCACACCCTTGAGGAACCACTGGATAATTCACCCAAAACTCTGGAAGGCGCTGAAAGGAATGTTGCCAAAAATAGACTGCAAAGAATTGGCTCTACCAGCAATTAGAGAGGGTCAACTACCTCAAAATCTCAACGTCTCTCTCAAAGCAAAGCCTCATTGCTTTTAGAGAGGCTTCTGGTTACACAAAACAAGCCCTATTAAGACTTATTTGCTTGCAAAGGAAATTAACAGAAAAGGAATAGATAAAGGCTCTGATTCACATTTAAATTCAGCCAGACAAAAATAAGGAACACACAGAGTATCATGGCTGCAACACACAGAGTATCATGTATAGCCTTTGCTCTAATTTTATCTTGCTTAACTGAAACCAGAATGGCCCAATTTCCCTTTTTGTCCTTCTGCAGGGAGAGGTACCCAGCATTTGGGTCATCTCTAATCAGGGGTATAATGGTAATTTCAGGAATGAATTTAACACTTTCAAGATCAATATTGCAACCAAATCGTAATTTACAAAAAAAAAAGGAACTGAACAAGCCCAATAATCAGTCGTCTGCAAAAGATAACAAAGTCTTTATTTGATATGCGATTTTTATTTGTTTTCACTAATGATTTTCTGTGACTTTTCAGTATTAGAAGTCCAGTATAATGAGTTATAAATCTATTAAAAAAGGACGAATAATGAAGTTGAAGCTACTTTAGAATAATTTGAACATGTACACACATAAAAGCTTCAAAATAATGAGTGATGAAGGTAAGATAAAAAAAAAATCAGTCAGATATCACCAATTGGTTTTAAAGGTAATAAAAGAAAAAGAGGAGTACTGGTCTTATAAATGTTTAAAAAATAATTTAAAAATATTCTTAATGTAACAAATTAATAAATAAAATACAGACAAATATATTTACATTCCACCAAAGAAGTGAACTGAAGCATTAAAATAGGGAGGTATTGAAGGAAGGTATATGATTCATCTTGCTAAATATATGAGAGAGTGAAAAAAATGCATGAATTTAGCCCTCATAGATGCTAAGAAACAAAACAATGCAACTCTTGGCTCAATATTTTCTGTATTTCCCCATTTAAATTTCTTAATATTCCTATAAATAGTGTCAAACACTGCTGTATTTCAATATCAGCATCAAACACTACCTCCATAGTAGAAAAAAAACCCCTCCAAATCAAGACATGGTTGCTTCAAACAAATTATACTTTCTTGGCATCTTTCTTTTGCTTCTTGCATGTAAAGCTCTCTCTCACACGCACACTTCTCTTTTTCTTTATTTTACATATGCTAGAAGATGAAGCTTTTTTCTTTACTAGTACTGAAATATATAGCTTTTTTGAGTGAATTTTACATATTGAATGGCAGAATTTCGAATCTCTGAGAAAATGCAACAAATAACATAAGTGTTTGAAAGTATCTGTTTGAGTGTGTATTTTCCATGAGTTATGGAGACTGACTTCCTTTTTTCTTTTTGTAACGCTATTGCTAGGTAAAAATGTGATAAAATCAAATGTGCCGGGAGTAGCAGTAGAAATGACATTGATCAAATGCTACAGTAACAACGATTGTAAGAAGTATGGTCAACCTAGTTGTACAACTTGTGACACAACGTTTCATGTTTGCATGTGCACACCCCAACACTACACAGCGCTTGGAAACCAGTTCTTGACCCGAAAAGCACTTGCAAACCAGTCTTAGCCTCCAATTCCAATGCATATTTGTACGTTGTAGCAATGCTAGTGTGCTTCTACATGTACCCTTTTTGGGTGCAATGATAAACAGGAATTATTCATCTCTGCAATAAAATCTGGACCTAAATTATACGACTTATCTTCTGCTATGCCCCAATTATGTGCTCATGTAACTTTCAGTTATGGTAGATCCTGAAAGTATCATGTCAGAGGAATGTTTTGCTCCACCCGAATTCAGTAAAATATGACTACTGAATCGGAAGAAATTACAAAAAGTAGCAATAATACATGGAGGTTTCTATACTTGTGTCCTTGGAAATGCATCTAATCTGTTATAACCAAATTCGATACTTGAAGTCCAAATAGAATATAATGACGGGTGTCCTGCCTGAACAATGACAATCAGATCATCGAAACTGTGATTCTAGCATAATGTACTCTCAAAAGACAATCTACCGACATAGATCACAACATCGAGGTAGTCCAACGTAGACTGCCTCTTTTTTCTTGGGTCAATATCCATTCCTTTTTT
>CAODLS010739469.1:0-12156 GCA_948243855.1 Flueggea neowawraea
AATATATTTTAATTATATATTCGAGAATATTATTTTTGAAAAAATATCTCTCTGCTAAATTGTTTAATACGGTAAATAAGCCGATTAAAATATGAATTGGGGTAGTTTCTGTTCTCCGAGGCTTGTGCGAGATAGGTCGGGCTTCCACAGACAGTTCGCCTCGTACGCCGGTCGTCGTCCCGGGAATCGTGACATATACATGCATGTGGTAGTTTTCGAAAATGTTTTCAAAACCCTTTTGAGGAGCATGTGCCGCTCTTTTGTGTTATCCGCTCACTAAGGAATCTTACTCTTTTATTTTTCTTGTCTTTGTTCTACTTCACTTTTCAGGTAAATGATAGCGAGAGTTTGGTTCTTCCGCGCTCAGTGAGTGCCCTATTGTTCTGGCCAAATTGTGTTATGTTAGTTGCTCAACACTAGGTAGTGGGTTATGGACTTGCGTTTGTTAAACAAATGTTTAGCGGTTTTACTTAAACTATTTATTTAGTATTTTGTTATTACAATTATATTGTAATTATATATTCGGAAATATTATTTTTGAAAAACGTATCCCTGCTAAAATTTTTAATACGGTAAATAAGCCGATTAATAATATGAATTCGAGTAGTTTCTGTTCTCCGAGGGTTGTGCGAGATGGGCCGGACTTCCATAGACGGTTCGCCTCGTACGCAGGTCGCGGTCCCGGAAATGGGTCATGACATTTTCAAATTAGTCAAATTTTTATTTTCTTCAAAACTAGAGTGTTACATATAACAAAAAATGTCAAACAGAATATTTTTTTATTGACACCTCTTATCATGATCTCTTTCATTCAATCAAATTAAAAATTCCAAACTAATTATTAATTGAGGAATCATCTAATTATAATTAGATATATGTACTGAATCCAAAGTTATTAAAAAAAAAGCACTTCACTTTCATGAACCAATATAGGAAACGAATAAACAAAGATTAGGCTTAACTGGCTCTAGTTTGAATGCATCAGAAATAATGTTGTTTAATAGATTTGATGACATTTAAATCTTCAACAAGAGAACAAAACAATTTGGATTGACTCCCACTTTGTCTTATAACTTGCTTCCCTCAAGACTCAAATCTATGAACATCTTGTGTCCAATATTGTGTGTGTATATATGTATAAGTAATTAAATAGTCATTAATGATACTCTCTTGTTCATTAATTTGCAATTCAGTACATTAGAGTTTTGCTAGACGGTATTCAATTACAATATCAATTAAAAATCTTAATTATTTTAATTTATTGATATTTTAACTTGTACCATGATTTTCATATCAATCAAGAGTGGAGGTCAAGAGTTATTTGAAAGTATCTTTTTCTTTTAATACATTGAGACACCTTTTAAGAACACAATATTGTAGACAATTGAAAACTAAGAGTGGATTAGGTCGAGTATGATGATCATCAAGGTATGTAATCTACAACAATCACAATCAATGATCATCAAGAAACATGATCATTCATTTCTATGCAATGATGTCCATATCGACTAAGAGTTAAGGTCATAGATTACTTAATTATGAGTATTTTCTTCTTTCAACCTATTGAGATGTCTAATTACTTAAGGATGATATTGTGCGTACTTGAAAGCCCAAACAATCAATATAAACCATTTATATTGGCAAAAAAAATATAAACCATTTATGGTTAATTTTAGCAGCTAGTTAACTAGATTTAGTCGTGAGCTCAAGTTTGGCAGGTTCCGTACATGTAAAATAAAAATGAAACCCTCTTGCAATTTTTAATCTACGAATCACTCTAGAGGAGATGTATTAGACATTACAAAACGCAAGCTGAGATCATAACACTTTTCATTTTATCTTTTTGTACACTCGATCAAACAACTAACACGATTTTTCTTCTTCTTGGAAATACATATTCGATTCCGTCAATACATACTCGGACTAATATTGCATTATTCTAAGAGGTCTTTCCCAGTTACTTACTGCTAAATTTGTAATCTAATGGTATTGGAACAGTTTTCACCATTAAAAAATTTTTAACTAATTTTTCCTTACAGCTTATTGTGTAATTTCCACGTCTTTTTATTTTTTAAGATTTATGTGACTAAAGCTAGCCCCTGTCAATACCCATTTCGTAAATTGATTTATAATTGTATAAAAAATAAAAATTATGTGATATTAGTGTAAAATAAATGATAGAAATATACTATAACACCACTTTTTTATAAGTCGATTGATTTCCATAGAAGTTTATTCATCTAGAACACTAACAATATTCACCATATATCTAGAATGTTTTTTTTAGGTAAATTTGATAGTTTATGGTTGATTTATCATATCAAATGGTAAAAAAAAAAGGTAGAGAAAGTGAGATGTGATTTAAGAATTAAATTCGATAGATTATTTAATATGTGTAAAATAAATAAAAAATATAGTGTAATACCAGGCAATGATCATGATCAGTTTTTCAACAAAAAAAAAAACATCGGCGTGTACTTGAGACGTTTTTTTTTATATATATACAAGACAAATGAAAACAAATTAATGCATGAAGGCACCATCTTTACAATAAAATAAAACAAAATAATAAAAAATAAAATAAAATAATAATAACAAAACGATTTATAGTATTAGTTCCACAACTGGTAAGAATTAAGGAATCGTTGCCACTTTTGAATAAAACAAACTTCTTTAATTATTGGATTACATTGTTCTAGTTATTTCGGCTACCTTCAACATCTGCTGGCTGGTTTTTTTGCTCATTCTTCATTCTAATCATAAAACTTCCAAAAGAAAAATGACAAAAATATGTAAAATAGAGAACGATATTTACCTATTTGCATCGAAAACGTACGTACGTCACTCTCGCCTATTGCATCCAAAACATATAACAATTCACACGATTTCCTTTCCCACCTAAATCCTTTTTTTTAGTTTAATTTTTATGTAATTCACTTCATAGATATATCCATGTTAATAAGCATGTATAATTTGTAGTAAGAATAAGGACATATCTATTTAGTAGGAACTACTTTAAAATTAGAATGTTAGTCATTTTTCTAACTTGGGATTTGCGATCCCAAGTAAGATCGGTTTAGGATCATGAGATCCTTTTCTATCAGATAGAAAGGGTTGTTGCACAAAATGTATTTCGAAATAATTGCCCCATAGATCCTATATCTATCTATATGAAGAAAAAAATCATATCAACGAAGGAGATTCTTATTTGTACAAATGATACTTTGAACTTAGAACGAGCACGAAGAAATTAACGATACTTCCTTATCTTTTGAGTTGTTATTCCGAATCTATACAGGGCTCAGAACAGAAATATATTTTCATAATTTCTACTTATAAAAAAGTTATTAGTCAAGTAGTGCTTAAATTGAAATATATTGATCAAAGCTTCCCATATAGCAGAAATTAATTACGTATATAGATTTCCACATCATTTATTTTTATGGCGTAGTTCTAAAATATGACATCATCATAAGTTAATAGATAATTAGCCCTATAGTATATTAGAAAGTCTAATAAGTATAAAAAAATTCAACTATTTGATGATTTCAAGACGCGGTAATAACTAACTAATTAATTGATCGCCATGGATATAGACATTGGATCCTACAACATGGGGAAGAAGATAAATAGCTAGATGCTATGCTATTTAATTAAACAATAATACTTTTGTTGATCTAATACTACAATAGGGTAATTAACAAAAATATTATAGATTTATCAAAAAAAATTAGAGACATGCATGCTCCCACGTCATCAATATATAAGGAGACTTAGTGCATATTAATTAATTTGAAAACTATTAATTGCGTTACATAAGGTTTATCCTTTTAACATTATTATGGTGACGACACCCTTACGAAATTATTATGATCAATCACATTTTAACTGCCTTAACATCAATAACTAATTAAAATATGAAAAAAGATTATTATTTTGTTGACCATCGAGGCTATGTTGATGACAAAGATTTGTTCTCTCTTATCCAAAGGCCTCAAATTTGAAATTTGGATATGAGAAAACTTCAAAATTTGATAGAGTTTTGTTGGTCGCAAGGTTTTTAGTCAATTTGAATCTAAATTAGTCATATATATATATATAAAAACTATATCTAAATATCCAATAATTGAAGAAAAAAAAAAGAAATATACTTGATTAGTAACCAAGTAATGAGGTGCAAAAAAGGGTCCATTAACTGACATGACAAATAGAAGGGTTCAGATAAAGTATAAATTCTTAAAATCAAGATCTGGACCGCTACGGTATCACTCGGATGGTAAAATTCCGTATGCTAACTACAGTCACTTTGGTTATGGGAAAATTGTAGAAAAATATTAGAGCATCACTTGTGACGGTTAGTAACCATCCACTAAGTAGTTGTCATCAACCTTCTTTAATCCCAACGGATGGTAAAAACCATATGTCGGGAAAAAAAAAAAGCTTGTCAATGGTCATTTGATCGTTGAACAACTTTTTTTTTTGTATAGATATACAACATTGCTCCATTTTTGTTCATCTTTGCTCAATCTTGCTATTCTCAAATTTTCCAACTTTGCTCACTTTGCTCAATGTAATATTTTTAGTATTTTGTTATTAATGTTTAGATATTATTGTAGTCCCCTATTAATGAAATTTTATTTTTAAATTAAATTATAATTTAAATATTTACTCAATCAACCATTAAATTTTATTTTAACAAAATTATTATTTTTAAATATTCAATTAAATAATTATTTTAATAAATATTATATATTACAATTCTTAAAATATTATTTTTAACTCAAATACTAACTCACACAAAATATTTATGTTAAATAAATACTTTTATTATAATTTATATGTTATAAATAAATAAAATAATGAGTGAAGTAATTGTAAATCTCATACTAGAGTATAATGAGAGTTTAACTATTATGAAAAGATAGTATGATGAGTAGAGAGTTAGTAGATTGTTGATGTGACAGAATCATCAACCCCTAAAAATATATAACGAGTATAAATACCCTTGTCCACCAATTACCGTCTAATAAATATCTACAAGATATTTAACCATATTAAATCGAGCTAGCTATATTGATTGCTAAGCATTAGGCCGGCCAATTAATTATCTCTTAAGATTGACTCTTAACATGCAAATTTTGTTAAGGACTCCCCCACAGACCGCCACATTGAAATATAACCATGCAAATTAAGTGGCAGTCAAACTTTAAGTAAAATCAACATTAATTGCATTGGTTACATATGTAACAAACAAAGTTGACATATTTACACACTCATACAATATTGTAATTGATCTCAAATCTCAATTACCATAGATGTAAACCAGTCATTATTGTACGGTTTTGGTGAGGTTTAACGTTCAAATGCAATGCATGCCGCGTCCAAGAGGGAGTCGGTTTGAAGAAATTATGAGATGATGGGTTTGGTTCAATCAAAGCTATAAATATTTGTGTGCTTAATTGGTCAGGGACTCCCCCACAGATTTTTGTCAGTATCGTCCGAGGTGTGAATGAAATCAAAGAGATTTTCAAGAATTTCGATTTTTTTGTTGCTAATTAAGGGTGAAAATTAACACATCTCATCTTTGGTCTATTTTAGGCTCTCTCTTGTCCCTTCTTGAAAATCTATTTATCTGTTGAGGGTCCCCTGTATATATGCAAAATATTTTATAAGTATATATACAGCTTTATACACCCACATATATAATACTTCATATTTTGGGCAAAATCCACCGCAGCCCCTTAGATTTGACAATATCTCTCGTGCGGTCCCTGAGGTTTGAAAAGTAGTCAATTCGATCCCTCGGTCTTAACTCCGTCTCTTTTTTTAACGTGACACGTCGTATTTGCTGATGTGGTAGATGGTCTGATCAATAAATAAATTTTTAAGACCATTTTACCCTTTTTTCACTTATTCTTCTTTCTCTCTCTTTTCCTCTCTCTCTTTCCTTTCTCTCTAACTCCATATCTGTCTTTAACTCAACCTTCGTCATCTGATCTTTCCTAAGGAGAATAAGTGATTTTTTCCCTAACTCAACCTTCTTTTGCTTCTCTGAGAACCCAAACACCTTCTCTTCCTCTTTCCTGAATTTAGCAGCGGCTGTAATGCCACAACTTATCTAGAACTAAATGGCGATGATGATGTCAACAACTGGATTAGAACATATCGACGACAGTGAGGCAGGGCAACACGACCAAGCTTCAGTGTTTGACGACTTCGACTCCTCTTTCACTTCTCGGACAACGCTATTTTGTAATGATCAGCATGAATCTTTGGCGATGCTTTGATTGGGTAAAATACAGCGCGGTGAGACATCACGACTTTGAACAGTGAGGCGATGATGTGAGCTGGTCGTGACCTTCTATGTTGAACGGGTCTAGGTCGAGTCTGACTATTCTCTCTCTTTGTTCTGAAATGCACCATATCCGTCTCCTCCTCTGTGTCTTAATCGAATTTTGGTAAGAGATTGTGGTGGGTTTGATTGAATTTTGGTCTGGTGGGTTGCTTTCTATTGTGAAAAAACAAGTAGGAATGACAAAAGGGGAGGATGGAGTCTGGGTTGCTTAATTTCTTTAATTATTGGTGAATTGATTTTGGATCATTCTGGGTTTGTTGAGATAGATAGGAGAAGATGAAAAGATTGAGAGAGACATATTCTAGGTTTCTTGAGATAGAGAGGGGGAGATAGAGAGATTGAGAGAGACACACTTGAAGTAAATGGAAAGGATGAAGTATGGGTTGCTTATTTGCTTTAATTATTGGTAAATTGATTTTTGATCATTCTGGGTTGGTTGAGATAGAGAGTAGACGGAAAGATTCAGAGAGACACATTCTGGGTTTTGTTTTAGATAGAGAGGAGGAGACAAAGAGATTGAGAGAGACACATTCGAAGTAAACTAATTTTAAAATGGAGGGAATTTTTGTCTTTTTGTATTTTCTGTTAAAAAAGAGATGGAGTTAAGACTGAGGAATCGAATCGGCTAATTTTCAACTCTCAGGGACCGCACGAGAGATATGATCAAACCTCAGGGACCGCGAATATTGTTATACCAAGAAGGTAATTCCGGACATAGAGACTAATTTTCCACGGTCATAGTAGCAATAAATTTCTAATTGAATACTTAAAATGATAATGTCAGAATAACATAAAATTACGTTTTATTTATAGAGAGCTCATTTGACAACAATAGCATATAATATATTTTGTATAATTATTTTTTATTAAAAGACATATTATTTCTCAATTTTTTTATTATTCATTCATCACCAATCATTACAAAATATTATATGTTATATGTTATAGTGCCAAAAGAGTCCAGATATTTTTTTTTATAAGTTACTTATAGATAATTTACCAGTTGATCAGCTAAATTTGGTTAATCATAATAGAGATAATATATTTACACCTTAAAAAAATTCTCTACCTAACTATAATTACATTTTAAAAACTGTTCTAGGTGATCTAGGTCTGCCAATTAAACACTATTATTGTCAATAAACACACGTGTATTGGATTTATTCAAGTCTTTTTTATATGGAAGTATTAAGTCAATACATTTGTAATAAAATAATACAATTTACAGCACAAGATATAAAGTTTGTTCCACGTTATAAGGATTCCACACGTTGATAGCCCTTCAAAAGAAATTGAAACATATTTTTCTTATCTTTATCTACTTTTTTTTTTTAATTTTAAATACTTTTGTTGTTGAAAAAATGGGTAGAATTCCCAGCATTACAGGAGGTCACTAATAAATTATTACATTATGTTCGAAAGATCGATTTAAGCTACGGATTCAATTAAAAACGATAGTAGCTAGGGAGGTACTCTAAAAGTTTCGTATTTTGTTGTTTAACCACTTGAAAATTTCAAGCACAGTATTTTAAATTTTTTAATATACAGGACAAAAAAATTAATCAAATGACAGATATTAAACAATGATTCATAAGGATAGTTCAACTGATCAACAAATAATGACTTTTAATTCAAATTTTGGGTTAAAATTTTACGGACGACAACTATAAAAAAGATATTAAAATATTGCAAATGAAAAAATGTTAATTATTAATGGAATGGGACGACGTAAAGTGTTATTTTAGAAGTTCTTATCATAATGGAATGGGACACTACCCATATAACCAGAATTGACGTCGGTATGCTTCCATATCATACACTACATATGACTAAGATCACAAATTTCTCCTGTCGACGTATTTACCTTTCATTTTTATGATTTTTTTTAATTTGTTGATGTAGAGGTTATTGGAATCAATACAACCATAAGATTTTTTTTGGATTAAAAGAGAATTACTAGATGATTAATAAATTATTGCTAGTTAATTGATTGTAGTACAGTTTCTAAATGGACTTTTATTAATCTAAAGATAGATCAATCCGAACACATCACTCAAATCTTTTTATTAAAAAAGAAAAGAAAAGTAATAAAATAATAATAGTGTGATGTAATGTCTATGGGCACAGTAAAGTATTAAGAAATTGACATGACAATAAGTGTGACTAATGATGTACGTTAAGTGGAAAATGATCGATGCAGATATTGCAGAATCAACACATTATCGAATAAAATCAGCAATTAATTGTCTCATGGCTTTTTATGATGTATAAGCTACTTTCAAGACACTATTTCTAACACTTTGACAGCTAATTAGAGCTCCAAAAATTTGGCTAGTAGTAATCGATGGATATTATTTTCAATAACAAACCCTAATTTTCCGATCATTACCCTTTTTTGCAATTTTATTGTCTCCACGACACATGATGTGTCTGGTACAACGTTGCTACGTAGATCATTCATTTATGGACATTTCATGCATTTGTGTGAAGTGGAAGCATACCTAACCTAAGTGAGTTATAGCTAAAATCATTAATGGTTAATCTTACTCTCCTTTCTGCCATGTCAATTTCCCAGCTGCGTCCACAGGTTTTGGTTTTTCATTTCTCTAAGGGAACGAAATTCCCACAATGCACTATTCAAGACAACCTGTATATTTTTTGTGTGAGGATATTACACCACGTTTTATTAGAGTTTCTCCTCGATCGTATTCTAAATGAATAAAAAAGCATGGTAAATTGAAGTAGATTGTATATTAATTTTTTTTTTAAAATGATCGTTTTACAACGTAAATAATAATATGCAAAATAAATCTACTCAAAATAGTCACCTCCGCTTATTAAGGTACAATAATTGTATATACATAGAGTGGTCCTCATGTCAGAATAATGACAAGACTAATTCTTATATGAGCTTGTGGTTAAGAGGTTAATTGCTCTTAAGTGATGGACGCAGAAGAAATTTCTGGGGAACACCATTTATTTATTACGCAGAAGAAAAGCTATGACATACCTGTAGAATTGATGTTCTAGGTTCTTTGTTCTATAAATAAACGCCTCCACAATTTCTGACATTTGTTGATCACCACTTCTCTCAGAATTGTTGAGGTTCTATAAATTCCTAACAACATTAAAACAAAAAAAATACTAAGTTTTTGAGGAAGAAAAGGTTAAAGTCCAGCCATTTTATTCCAGAAGTTGATTTTAGACCGCAGTCATTCTCTTATTAGGCAATTTACGTTTCTGGCAACTAATGGCTATTCACATGTTACTATTATTTGTGTGCACCAATGAATTGTTTCTCTTGCAGTAGGCAAGGCTAATTTTCTTGGAATTACCTACAGTAAAGAATTATTTGTGAAACCAAGAAAAGCAAGCGTACAATATATAACCAAAAAGGAAAGACATGAAATTAAAATAGATTGGAAATCTGTTATAAACAAGTCCTCTCCATTAGTTTCCACCTTAAAAAAATAGTTAAGCTCTCAAATGAATGAGAACTTCAATAAAATCATTCAGTCATTTTTTTCAATATACTCTTTAACATTATTATCGATGCAAAATCATTGTCTGCAGTTTATGGAAAAAGTTCGAAGTATTTCAGTCTGCTTAGAAGTAACTTCAATATACATTATCTCAACAATAATTCAATCAACAATTCAACATCATCAAATTCAATTTCGTACCCTAACAATCACTTCAACTTAAAACTTTTAAAGAGAGAGAGAGTTTTGACTTACCTTCTCCGAAGAAGGACGGATAGCGACGACGTGGTGCGGTGGTGGTAGCTTTCCCTCCCTTCTTTCAAAGGTGTTAGTTGTTGTGACTGCTTGCTTTGCTCCCCTTTGTTCTTGCTGCTCACCTCACGGTCTGTTTAAATCTGGAGTTCTTTTTTTTTAACCCTATGGCCTAAAAAGGCATCGTTTCAGGCCCAGGTGTTATTTTTTTTTACTATTGGGACTAAAACGACGTCGTTTAGTCCCAAGAGTAAAAAAAAAATAAAGGTAGAACCCTCCAGGTCGTCTTCAACCTTCATCCCTCACTACCAGCCACCGGGGGATCTGCAGCTACTAACTCCTGCGGGACCTCTACATATATGGGATTTCGTCTGTCCCTATTGCTCTTCAAAAATCGACTCTGAATCTGACAAACTGCTATACATAGCTTGAAGGTTATCCAGTTCTTAGGAACATACCTACAAGAAAAAGTCAATTTTGCGACAAAACATTTTTCACAATTAAACGTGATTCAAGAAGGACCAACCTTTTTAGCTAAATGCATATTATCTTAATTATAACATTTTAAAATATTTCCCTACGAAAAATTATTACTTAAATTTGGTGCATGTCATCACCCATACACCAAACGAATTGACATTTGGCACATGTAACTGTGTGGGTGTTTTACGCCAGTGCACCCTGTAATTTGTTTCGGTGCATAACTTGATGCATGAGTGGAGACATGCACAAAGTTTAGGTAAAAATTTCCCTTACACTAAATATCTTGCATTTGCAATTAATTAATGTGGGTTAGTCTGATCATAAGAGACTCAAGTTATGCACATGAGACAAAGGTTACTGAGAGTTCTAAAGTTATTTTGGGAGTTCATTTTGATGATTAAGTTAGTATATATACTTGAAGGTGGGAGGTGATGATAGAATATATATGTGCGGATTAAATACTTACAAGTAGTGAGATTGAAGATATATAGATATTTATATGTTACGGGATATACAAGTTAGCTTATTGGTCTATATTAGCCATTGGCAAATTTGCACTTGGATGTAGTTTAGGATACTTTAAGATTGATATGTCGTGTTGACATGGGCGATCTATTGGCGGTGTCAAAATGTCAAAGTTCCGAGTTTCAAGTTGGATTAACGATAATAGACACATGCTCCTTAGAGCGTTTGCTTGCCTTGTGAGATTTAGTAATGTCCAATTATGCTCTTTATTTTAAAAGATAATTTTTGTTTATATAAAGAATGTAATTATTATTAAAGAACAAAAAGTTTATTCAACTCCAATAGACTCTTTAAATTTGACTTTTTATTTTATTGGGACTAATAATATATTCAAATATAACAAACAAACATGATGTAGAAATGTATTGTCATGACCCATAGTCGGGCATGTGACCTGCGTACGAGGCAGACAGTCTGTAGGAGCCCGATCCATCCTGCACAAGCCTCTGTGATCAGATATACTACCCGACTTATCAAATTATTTATTACAAACATTTATAAAAGAATTTATAAATGAGATAAAATCATATATATATATATATAATACCAGTATATATATATATATATATATATAAATACATTATGTCAAAAATATCAGTGAATACGAAATCATCAGAGTAAACCCCAAAATACAAAATGAAGCCCAGTATCCCAACAGTAACCCGATGTAGAGCTCTATGATATAGTAAAGTAGAGTCCCGAACGAGGGCACTCACAATAGCCAAAAGCTTCTCACTAGGTCGAGGTACAGGTCAGATGTTGTGCGTCCAAAAGATGTCACCTGCAAACAAAAGTATAACATGGACAACATAAGAAAAAGGGGTAAGATTTCCTAGTGAGGAAACAACACGTCAGACCGCCTCATACGTGCCTCACAAAGACTGGTTTAAAAACCACCTTTCAAAAGATCGCACACGTACATATATACCATATAGTATACACACTATATATATAGTATATTTTTCCGAAATTCGTTTTACCAAAACGTTCGCATCCAGAACATTCACATGCATTCAGGCAATATATACATATACTTATGCATTCATAATACGGGACCAT
>CAODLS010739487.1:0-13389 GCA_948243855.1 Flueggea neowawraea
AATTATTTCGGAATTAATGAAGGCACAAATTAGTATTATTTATTATTTTGCTTAAATTATATATTATTTTTAGAATCGTTTGCTTAATGAATTTGTAATCGTTTGCTCAATATATTTTATTGTTTTTAGACTTCAAATGTAATTATATGATTTTTTTAAATATTTACTCACTTGACACTAATTTGTATAAAATATTATTTTCACAAATTTCGCATAAAAAATTTATCCAAATTAATTTAAAATAAAATTTTGAAAATATACTTTATTTTACATAAAAATATAAAGTTAGTATGTTAAATAAATGTATTTATTGTGAATTATATTATATTATAAATAAATTAAATAAGAAATGAAGTGATTATAAATTTTATGATTAAGTAATAAAAAAATATGATAATAAAAAAATATAATAAAAAATTAAAGTGATATAAGAATTATATTCAAAATGGGTGTAAAGAATGTGATGCCTTGGCAGCTATCTCTGACAGATTTCAATTATCATTGGTGCTAAAATAGTTAAAATATGAATAGGTAATTTTTTTTGTACGTTCAATGACCTTTTTATCAATAAACATTCAAACGGTAAGCAAAAACAATTTCAGAACTTGATTTGTTTTTGAATAACACAAATATGTGCATATAACCATTATCGTTTTGACAAATTGAGTAATAAATAACACATATTTTATAAATAGATAAATTAATTAAAAAAATATCAACTTTGGTCTAATTAATAAATATATCATGAACTTTTAATTTTGTTTCAAAAAAATATAAATTTTGAGTATATTAATAATTGTGTCATCTATTATCTTTTAATTAGTTTTTTCATCTATTTGGGTTTAATAACATAAAATAACACAAACTTTAGTCATTTTTGTATTTACCAAAAAATGTTAAAAAAATGAACATGTTGATGTGGCACTGACGCATGTGCTGACGTGGTCGTCAGTGCCACGTGGCAGTCGTCCACATGAGTAGAATCAGATACAGTCAACAATATTGGACGACAGGTCGTTCAAATGAACAGAACGACATGTCGTTCGCTGTAACTAAACAAACGATCTGTAGTTTATCAGTACAAGAAACATCTGGTCGCGGAAAACAATGACATCTCATTTCGGATGAAAAGTAGACGACCGGTCGTTCAAGTATTGTTTTGTCTACTGTAACTTAATATCGTAAACGACAAGTGGTTTTTTGTAATGTGCGGAAAGACTTGTCATTCAGTCTTACAGAAATTGAAAATGGAAAATTTGCCATAAATGCAAAATGATTAAAGTTTGTTTTATTTTATGTTATTAAACTTATTCATTTATTAGCGTGACAGTCCATGCGACATCTGACGTGGACATAAATGAAACTGATTTATAATAATTGCGTCTAAATTATTTTTTGTGTTCAGAAAAATTAAAACCGCATCAACACCTATATCCACGCCAGATATCACATATACTGTCACACTAACAAATAGATGAAAAAATTAACGAAGATAACGAATAACACAATTGTTACTATAGCTAAATTTTAAATTTTTCTAGGACAAAATTAAAAGTTAGTGACATATTTATTAATTGGATAAAGTTCGTATTTTTTTAATTAATTTAGCCTTTATAAGTTGTTATTCTTTTATAAATTAATAGACGAAAATATTTTTTAAAAGCCGTAAATATCAATATACCAAAACAAAACACACTCTAATTAAAAATTTAAATGGTAAGGAAAAAAAATTCAGAATTTAATATGTGAAGTTTTATATATTCCGCACTTTTGGGATTAGGACTTCAACCTTAATTTCAAGAAAACCGAATGAATGGGCAAAGAAAAGAGATACTGGCTCCTGAAAACCGAACCAGGGGAGTGGTCATGGGAAGACCAAGCCGCCAATGGAGGCATAACCAAGTGGGATGGCGTCAAGAACAAGCAAGCCCAGAAGAATCTCAAGGCCATGAAGCTCAAAGACCTCTGCTTCTTCTACCACTCTGGAGCCAAAGCACGACGCGTCGTTGGGGTCGTGGAAGTAATTAAAGAATGGTACAATGAAGAAGAAGAAGAAGGAGGTGGTGAGAAGGGTTTAGCAGTGGATGTCAAAGCAATTGGGGAGATGAGGAGGCCAGTGGATTTGAAGGGCATGAAAGAAGATGGAGGATTGAAGGGTTTTGCATTGCTGAAGCAGCCGAGATTGTCGGTTGTGCCGGTTTCGAAGGAGAATTGGGTTAGGGTTTGTGAGTTGGGTGGTGGGTTTGAAGGTGATGGCAGAGACGATTAGGTTTTTGTTAGTCCAAATTGTGGGTTCTTTTCTGAATGTACATAGCAGCCGTTGAGTGCTTTTTGTCTGTAAAAATGGTTCATGGCTGCACTGAAACACTGAAAAGAGTGGGTGAATCATTTTGTAATGTTGGAGAATTATATTTTGGTTCTTTGTGGGAAGTTAGGAACAAAGTACTGATTTCTGGATGTCTTCTGTAGTTGCTTGGTGATTGCTTTTATTTTAATGTCTACAAGCATCTATGTGGCTTAAGATTACAGGGAAACCAGTCACAAACAATTGGAAAGAAACAGAATTTTGAACAGCAATTTGCTCGCCAATTATACTCCACTTTAAAATGGCCATGTTTGATTCGGACTTGTTAAAAATATTTTGAATAATTCTGCAAATTTATATGATTAAGGGCAAACGGGCAATAGCCGTTCCTGTGCGGCATTTTATCGAACAGGTAAAATACCAAATGCCAAATTCTAAGTCCCAACCTCTGCAAGTTCCTGTGATTAGTAGTGGTCCTCGTAACAACTAAATTATTAATCAATTTAATGATATATGAATCATAATTATTTCTAGTATACTTCTTATGCTTTCTTGCGCTATAAAATTTGTGTAGACAACATTAACTTAAATATTGTTTTTAGAAGTACTTCACATGCCATGATGAGTGTATTATTATTACTCTCCAGAACAAAAATGATCCAAACTGGCAAAACGCGAATGTAGCCATTCCTGTGCGGCATTTTATCGAACAGCTTACCAACATTTTTTTAGTGCACGCAACATTCAAATTCAAAATGTGTTAATTACTCCAAGTCCCTGAGTTTTGGTATGCTTTCATGTCAGTCCTTCAGTTTCTTAAACCACCATATTTGACCCCTATATAAGTACATATAAGAACAACAATTATGACAGAAAATGCATCTAAACTTGTTATTGACTAAAAAAATAGGAAAAATATTTAAGAGATGTGTGTGGATGTTTAATGATTTAAAATTGAGAAGTCACTGAACAATTAGAGTAATAAGTATATTTTTTAATAACAAAATATCTAAAACTAAATACATTTAAAATGGTTCTCAATATTAAAAATAATTTCGTCTAGGGTATTATATGTAATTTCTTCCTTTTTTTTTAGACTAAGGTTAAAACCTACTTGTCTTGATCTTATACAATTCCATGAGTTTCGATTCGAACTAGAAATTTCACGGTCTTAGGTGAATGACCAACTACCTGACCAGGCCTCAAACTCTATAATTTCCCCTTTTAGGAAATAAAAAAAGAATACAAAGTGCGAGAGATCCAAAAGCTAATTCCGGTTCAGTATTATAGTCTTTTGACTTAAACATAACACCGTCTATGGAAAAGTTAACATCAGGGACTAAGTACTGAGGTTTTGGAAATATAGGGATGCATCAACCTTACCTGACGAAAAAGATTAATTACCCATTACTTCTCATCCTCGCCCTTGGCAAACTCTCTCTCCCTCTCGGTTTCCTCTCTTGAATCCTGAGATCAAAACCCCCGACCCCGGCACCGAAGAGAGGGAAAATTCACAGACGGAATCTGCCACTGCAAATGCAAGCCATTACACCAATACGACCATGTTTCACTGACCTGGTGAGCCGTCAATGGCTTAACTACCGGAGCACCGTCCGTGCATTCTCATCATCGTCTTCGGATTACTCGAACCAGTCACGTGGCGGCCTCCCTCGTTTCTTCTTCCTGGACCTTCCTTCTCGCAAGGTAGTCGTCATGTTTCTCGTTGTATTTTTTGCGGGGTTGTAATGCCTTGTAGTTCTCATGAGTTCATTATTTGGGTATTCGTTACTAAACATTGTTTTGTGAAGTTAAGATCAAGTTAAATGACCAAAAGCAGTCACGGGTACTTTAAATGTGATAGAATTCACTTAGTGTACTTACTTTCCTGTTCTAAAATTCAGGTTTTATTTTATTTTATTATTTGGTGTTAATGAACAGAGGTATGTGTTATTGAAAATGGCATTCTGATTAATTCCACGGCAATGCAGGGTGGTTCTGTTCGTGTTCAAGGTGATCAATTCTGGCATATGAATAAAGTTTTAAGGTTGAAGACTGACGATAGGTATGCTTTTAATTCATTGCGGCTTGTGAGTTTTTGCGTAATGTTAGATGTTTTAAGAAAATGTTATTGTGTCCTTGGGATTTCTTTGCATTCAGTTCGGAAATTCCTGATCATTGTTGTTTGAAACCAGAGAAACAAAAATGCGGAAAATGGATAACTGAGGACATTTGTGATATGTATGTGCGAATGGATAAATAAACCTTTTGTTTCATTTCTTTTCTGTTTTAGACATTATAATTAGGTAATTTAGAATGCACTTTTCGATTTTTTTTTCATACCAGTGTTTTACTTATCTCAAACTCTGTTCTATGAAAGGAGTCCTTGACCCTTTGAATTTCTCAATTGAGGAAGGTGGATAATATTTGCCTCAACACCATATGAGGTCTTTGGAGTGGATTGCTTCTAAGCTATGTTTCCTGAAAATAATTCCTGCAAGTGAAGTGTGTATGATATTTAAAGGTTGTGGATAGTTATCTTCTTTTTTTTTTTCTTCTTGAATTTGAAACTTTCTAGTTATTTGCATCAATTACTGCACTTCTTTCCTCAAAAATTCATTCACAGTCAACCATTATGGGCTTCTTGACTTCATTGTAAATGTGCTTTCATTTTCTTATTTACTTATGTTCAAAAATGTCTGTGGCATACTTTCAGTTCAAGCGTAAAGATCATTTAATTTCCTTTTAGCTGTTTCCATTTTTGTGTATATCTTGGAGATGCCATCTTATCGTAGAAATTTATGTAATAAGGAAATTTTGTAAATTCTTTGGTTGTTCGGAAATTTATTTTTAGTATGCCATCTTTTCCAGGGACTTAGCTTATGCCTGGGAACATTTTGGCACTCCATATATTTTATATCCTTTCTGTATAAATTGAATTTTATGTTAGATGAAGTGGAAATTAATAAATTTTTTCAAGAATGTAGCTCGTCTTCTTAGAACACAGTTCTTCGATTATATATGAACTTTCATTCTTTCCGCACTTTCTGAAATTTCTTTTCAACTTCCCAAACAATGGAATGCAAGGGTAGAACTTTTTAATGGGAACGGCAGTTTGATAGAAGGATTCGTACAAAGAATTGATCGCACTGGACTTGATTTTGTGGCATTAGAAGATCCGAAGTTAATTCCTTCTCCAAGCATAAAATGGCACGTATTTGCAGCATTTGGTGAGTCTCAGAAAATAATTAGTGCTTTTGTAACAGCCACAGTGTACTAATCACATAATGAAACCTGTGCCTGTGTAGGTACTCTAAAGGGTGGCCGAGCTGACTGGCTTATTGAAAAATGTACAGTATGTCATGATAACTATGTTGAGATTTCTGGTTTGAGTTAATTCCTTTTCCAATTGCCTTATATTATATTTACTTGCCCTAGTTAAGCTTTCCATGTTTCATGTCCTTAGGAACTGGGAGCTTATAGCGTCACCCTCTGCTCACGGAACACTCTCCATCAGTCTCAGAAAATCGAGTGGACAGACTGGAGCGCGTAATCTTGGCAGCAATTAAACAATGTAAATGCTTAGGATATTTCTCACTATCCTAATATTATCCTTTCATAATATTTTTGGGACGTTTTCAAATCCAAATTAGTTCAAATTTGGAACCCTATCCCCTGCACTGTTCATTTCTTTTATTTTCTGGTCTTATGTCAAAACTAGGTCAAAGACTTCATGAAATGGTTTTGAATCCCCCCGCCAAAGTCGATGGACTTTTGGCCATTGTGAGTTCTTCTTCTTTACCTTTTAAACTTATAATTGGTGTGTTATCTTTTTTTTATGTAGGACTGGGTTAAACAAACTACCTTTGCAAGTGTTATGGTTTTATTTTCATTTGATAGAGATTTAATAGTTCATAAAACAGTATAAGAAATTCAAGGCATTTAATTCAATTGTGACTGCTTAATCGGTCACTGAAGCAAAACGACAAGGATTTTGTGATTTGAATCACAGGGTTAAATGGGAATATCTGCAGCTGGGTATGTTTTGTGGGTTGACTTCTAATATCTTTGGCTGTATTTGGGACTGGAATATTGAAATTTAGGCCTCCAAGGCTTTTGGTCAATATTTTGTTCACTTTGTCCTGGACATTAAAGCAAAATCTCATCTCAATTAGTTGCACATAATTCATTTCTTAGACCAAATAAAAGATAGTTTTTCAGATAGTTAGCTTTAAAATTTTGAAAATTCATATGCATATTTTTTGGATTCCAATCTAGAGGTGCCAATTTTGCATTGTGCAAGGCGAAGAATGTGTCATCTGTCCCTTAAAAAATGTATGATGGGAATTTCACGCAGCAAGTTGCCTCTTGATAGGCTCATCATTTCCAAATCCTTAGTAGAGGATGAGGAATGAAAACCTTATCTGAGTGTAGTTTATAATATTGCTGGTATAGCTGTCAAGAGTTCAAAAGTGCATCTCTTGTCTAACAATCCAATAGGAGTACAAGTACAATCATTAGTTTTTGTTTTGTTGGAACAGTGACGAACTAGAAAATATATATTGTTCCATTTACAAAAAAACAAATTAGGAATTTTTTTTTGGAGATCTGCATACTCATTCTTTTTCCTCCGTTAACAGCTGAATATTTTTCATTTTCATATAGGTTGCGGAATCAAAATTATCCTTTCTGGCAACAGCAGAAGCTACTCCAATTGTTAGTGCATTGACTTCAGCAAAAGCTGTATCAAATGGCTTGATAATAATAGGACCAGAAGGAGGTTAGTGTGCATTGTGTCAGTGCCAATCTTACAATTTTCTTCTGCTACATACTCCAGGAACATCTACAATTAAGACCAGTAATACTTCACACGCTTAATTTTGGATCAGTTGAGTCTTTTGATGATCCTTTATGAATTTCATCCTAAATTATAGTTTCTTTTTCCATTTTACTTTCATTTGAGGAAAAAAGAAGAGGCGTATGTCGTGATACATAAAGAGAATCTCCAACCAGATGTTGCGGAGTTTATTGTTTCACATGCCGAGCGTGATTGTTTTTATTCATAATCTAGATCATTTCTTTTGTTAGGATCTGATGGATCTTAGATACCCAAGAAATAGTTTTCGTTTTTTTTTTTTTGAGAAAACTGATAACCCTTAGAGACCTCATTAATCATCATGAGTTGACCATACCTTTTGTGCCAAGTTTCTTTGTAACTTATGTATATTTGAGGGGCCAACCAGTTGCCAATATAGTGCAGTTCCTACTGTAGAAATAAGAACATTTTAAAATCCACTAATGCATCCAGATAACCACAATAAGAACTTTTTTTGTTTTTTCGTTGATCTGTAGTTAAATGCTTCCATTGTTGCCTGCATTTAAGTAAATTTAATAGAAAATTAACTGCTGAATCTAAAATATCTGTATGTTAGATAAGAGTTGTAGTTTAGTGTTGTGTTCATTTAGAAACAGAAGTAGCCTAACATTTGTCAATATGTTGGAACGCTTTCAGACTTCACAGAGAAAGAGGTGGACATGATAACAGAAGCAGGCGCTACACCTGTCGGTCTTGGTCCGCACCGGTTACGTGTTGAAACTGCAACAATGGCACTTTTGGCTACTCTAATGTTATGGTCCGACTATCAGCAGATGCCCCATTGAATCAAATTTGAAAGTGGGCTCATAAACCCCTTCTTTTTTAAATCTCAACTTGTCGAATCTTTGATAAGTGTCGAGTAATTTAGCATCTTGTTTTGTGTGTGTGAGAGAGAGGGCTTCGCTAATTTTCTTCAATGGTCAACAATTATTGAGGAGGGTATTAGGGATTGAAATCGGATAAAGCGTCCCGTCCAAAAGGTCTATAATTCTCATCCACATTATTGAACTTGTCTGTTATAGGCTCTCCTAGTCATTTTATTCCAAACACCTTATCTTAATTGTTTATTAGTATTGGAGCTAGAGTTGTGTCTAGCTAGAGTTACTCATAAAAAAGAAATACTGATACTGTCCCCAGGATACTTGTGATCGAAATAAGGACTGTAGATATGCTGACATATTTTCCCTCTGACGCTGTATGTGGCCAAAACCCGAGTTGATGTAAAAGGCCAGTCAGAGAGCAGCGACTTGTATTTCTTAGTGGGTATCTTTTCTGAACACTGTTCGAAGTTGAAATATTAGCATTTGTATATCTTTTCCAAAAACTGTCCCAAGTCGCAAAAAATAGGCTGACTTTGCTGATTTCATTGATTTCTCTGTTTTGTCAACATCGCAATTTCTTCAATCTAATAAACTTTTACTCTTTAGATTTGACATCATTCTTGTTGGAGTTATGCTACATAATGAAAACTGTTTTCTAAACTCTATTTGGCACAATTTTTTTAGGTTTTTTTTGGTGCAATGGGGAAATGCCACAAGTTTTTTAGTTTGAAGCTGTATATTTGCAATACACTATTTTAGGTTATGTTTAGTTCACAAAATGAAATAATATGAAATAGTGGAATAAAATATTGCAAGGATTACATACATTATGATTTGACATTTTAAACATTTTCTATGAAAGAGTGGGTCTTATGCACTCGACCATTTATTTTATGGCAGTGATTACATATCAAATATCGAACATGCTGATTGAAAATCTCAATGCTTCTGACTTGGAGATTCCCCAACTCTCACGGGGCTTTATGTTTTTATGGGTCACCATGACTTATATTAGAAAAATGCATTTATGTACCCACATGCTTTTGAAGGTCTTCTTATTTGTAGTTCCTTTTTTCATGTTTCTAGTTAATTTAATAGACATTATGACAATATGGTCTGTTCTCCTTGCATTATTTTTTGCCATTTTTATTGGAAGAGAGCACTAGAACTTTTTTAAAATTATTTAGAAATGAAGGATTTTGTTTTTGTTATGTTTGTTCATTCTTAAATTCCAGTAAAACTAGTGAAATTTACGAATGAATTTATTTTTTCTCAATAAAATTATTCACTGTAGTCCACTTTCTAGAGAAATAATTATAAGACATGACAAGAAATTGATGTGCACTAAGTGTTTTGTTTAGCTCAATAACATTAAATAATATAATTTTATTTTTTATATTTTTTACTCGAATTTTTTAAAATAACAAAAATAGCATTATTTTTGTTTTTTTTTCATTTGTAGCACAAATAAGAGGTGATTACGTGAAAAAATAACGACGAATGATGACGTAGTGCTGATTGCATGATGAAGTGGCAATCAGTACATGTGAACTAAGTGCTTTGTTTATATTTCTAAGCAAATCTAGGTGTTGTTTCCATCCAATACACGTTGGTTTGTATCATCATTTGGAGTTAGAACACGTGGAAATTGGGTTTTGAAGATTTTCACTTATATCACAAGGAATTCATACTGTTAGAAAAGAAAAAAAAAAACAATGTACCAATCAAATTGAGAGTTGTATGTTTTGGTCAGAGGTAGTGGTCTGAACTCTGAAGGGCTTACTTTCTAACAAATTCCCTATTGTGAACTAACAATTAGTATTTGTAAAAAACAATACGATTTGGGATAATTAGGTAATGAATACTTTATGGTCAATATGTTTTAAGCATGAATATAGTATGCGATTATTCGTAAAAGTTTACAAAATTTTATTTTTAATGTATACATAAAAGATAGAGTTAACTATGCAAATTGTCATAATTAAAATATAAAATTGTACAAATAAAACCACATTTTTAAATTTTGCAATTGTCAACATGCTCAAATTTCACATTTTTTAAACTAAATCTCGGAAATACCTGATTCAATTAGATAAATTGGTATTATGCCCTTCATTTTCTCAAATTTTCTCTCTCTCCTCGTTTTCTCTCTCTACTGGTTCTCTTCCTCTATTCCTTTGTACTTAGTTTTGGTTCAATAATAACTCGTTCGTGACTCACTCGTTAATAAATGAGTTAAGTTTGAACCAGATTTTAAACTCGAATTAATAAACGAGTTGAGTTTAAACACCTAAAAACTCGATTTGAAAAACACGCGAACAAACTCTTTTATTTGTTCATTAATAGACTCGTGAACAAACTCATTTGTAAACGTGTTTATATATATATATGTATGCATGCATGCATGCATGTTTATATAAGTGTTAAACTAAATTATGAAAAATATGTTTATGTGTGTAATAGTATTTAATATTTTGGTTATATCAATAAAAGTGTAAGTTTGATGTAATACTTGCATTTTTTTCCAATTAATTTTCCAATCATTTTTTGTTAAATTTTTAATTTTTATTTTTGATGTTTAAAGGGTTAATTTCAAGTGTTAGATGTTATTTGGGTTATTGGTGAAGTTTTGGGAGTTTTGGAAGTGATTTGAGGTTGATAAATTAAAAGAAAAAAAATCTGAGAATTAGGACTAAACGACCGTGCGTTCGTGTGAGTTGAAGGAAGCTGCAGGTCGTTTGGCTCTCCCTACGTTGTCGTCCACGCCGGTTTCCTATAGTTCAAGGCTGTGCGGTTGAATAACTGAGACGTGCGTTTGGGCTGGATCACGCGTGTTTCTCGGCCCAGTCACTCGACACAAAATGCACCATTTTGTGCATTTCTCTCTCTGGGTCTGGTTTCTTCACGAAATGACGCCATTTTGCCTCTTGTTTTAAAACGTCAGACCTCTTTCTTTCTCTTCCTTCCTCACTTCTCTTATTCGTTCTTCCTCTTCTTCTTAAAAAAAAACACCGAATTTCTTCGACTCTCTCCGCCTCTCGTTCGTTTCTTTTCTTCAATCAAGGTGAGAATTTGAATCTAAGTTGGTTCTTTTCTTTTATTCTTGATTTTATTTCATTTGAATTTGTGGGTTTCAATGGGTTTCAGCTGGAGCTTGACTTCGATTTTGGAGGAGATTCTGGACGGATTGGAGCTTGTTTTTGTTGGATTTTGATGGACTGAATTTGGGAGAACATGAATCTAACTTGAAAATGGTGTTTGATGAATTTTTTTGAAATGGGTCATTTGATGCGAATTGTGTAGGGACGGTTTGTGATGTTCTGTTGGTTCTTTGATAAAACTGACGAGGGATTTGAGTTTCAGGGATGATTTTGAGTTTATTGGAGTGATTGAAAACATTGGATCTCGATCGGAATTTGGAAAATTTTAGAATAAGATTTTCTGCGTATAATTTTTTCATTAAATTTGAATAAATTGAGGATTGAATTTGATATTATTTGATAATTGCAATTCTATTGTTGTAATTTTAAGGAAATTGATTATTAATTGTAAATTTTTAAAGTTTGAGGATTTATTTTTATTTTAAAATACTTTGAGGAATAATTTATAAATTATGAAAAGTTTAGAGATTAATTTATAATTTTTGAGGTATTAGGGACTAGTGTATAATTTTATAAATGTCGGGGGAATAAATTTAATTTTACGCAGAGTCTGATTTTCGAAGCGAGAGTGATAGATTTTTAATCGAAGTAGGATTTTTAGTATTTTCGAGAATTTTAGGTATGCGTTTGCATTTTATACATTTTCTGTATTGCCAAAATACCAGTACCACATTTTGATATATGTTTTGATTTTGTTTGTTTCAGCTTTCTGTATGTGACATTGGGATCAACAGCTGACTAGTGGTGCGTGACTGACTTTTCTTTCTCTGGACTACCAGGTGAGTGAGATGACAACTTTAGACACTTGGACTGTGTCTTTTAAAATCTTATTATTTTTACTGTGGTTGGATAATTATCTGAAATTTGAATAATTAAAGGATTGATTAATTTAAAATTTGGTTATATGTTAACTCTGGAATAAAAATTCAGTATTTTAAGAAATTATTATATTTCAGTTTTCTGAAATATTATCTTTGATATGTTTGCCCGTCTGCTATAATTTTTTTAAAATATTTTATATGTTCTGATATGAGACGCCTCGCTATGGGCTACGGAGAATGTAATATTTGGTATATTACTGCTCTGAGAATGCCCTAGTTACTTGGGTAATATGGTAACTATATTGTCCAGCAAGACACACATATTCTGTTTTCTGGTGGCATAGCCACATATTTATATCTGGTCCCAATATATATATATATTTCTGGTAACAGTATAGTCTGATTGTATGTTGTCTGTTTTATTTGCGAAAGTTTTAAAAATATTTTCAAACTGTTTGCTATGTATATAGCTTGTCTATTAGAATATAGCTATACGTTTGCGATATTTTCGAACCGTTTTCAAAATAGCATTTGTGAGGTCCGTATCAGACAATCTAGAGTGTCATCTCTCACTAAGTATTTCTCACCCCCTTCTCTTAATATTTTTCAGGTATACTTTTGGCTTTTGGCATTCAGCAATCGTTCGGTGCACCGACACTCAGTGAGACACCTTTTCAGTTAGTTAGTGTCCTTTTAGTCGGGCTTTATATATTTTCGGTAGAGTTCCACATCGGGTTGCTGTTGGATTACAATTTGTATTTTGTTTACTGATTTTCAGATACTTATGTTTTATATTACATGATATTATGATTTCATTTTGTTATATCTACATATGTTTATTATATTTTATATGGAAATAATATTTTTATTAAATGTTTTCAAATAACGAATAAGTTGGGTGTAAGTTCTGTACTCTGAGACTTGTGCAAGATAGGTTGGGCTCGCATAGATGGTTAGCCTCGTACGCAAATCATGGTCAAGAAATGGGTTGTGACATTTTCACTAATTAACTATACCTATAAAAGTACAAGCATGTTTGCATAAAATCTAATATTAGATTGAACTTGCTAAACAAATTAAAATTTTTAATAATTTTTTATTCAACTACATGTTCAATGTTGAGTTCAGTTTTGATGATGATGAATGCAAAACATCTATGAAGGAGATGCAAAGTTGAAGACTTGCTGATATTGTGCAATAAGGCACGTTGATACGTGTATAGTTGTGTTTTACGCACACAGCAGAGCCTACAAAGCATGTAGATGTGAAGCATATGCTACTGGAACTGATTTATACACATCTACGCACGTTGTGTACATAATCAACACACATTGCTGAGGAATCAGATTGATGAGGAAAAGGTCAAGGCACATAGAGACACATTGAAGGATGAACAAGGCGCGTTGAT
>CAODLS010739535.1:0-14774 GCA_948243855.1 Flueggea neowawraea
GGCAGGCAAAGAGGCATGTGCCTTGAGCTTAACAATGGCGCGGCAAAAGGCGGGGCTTTTAGCAGCAGAAGCAGCAGCCCAAGCAGGCACCTTTGACGGCGAATTTGGCATTGTCTCAGCAGCAGAGGACTTCTGCACACGCGCCCTGACACCCCTCGGCTTCAACAACCTACTTGCAGACTCAACTCTCCTCCTCTGCAATCCTCCAACAGCACCTGCACATACCGGCTTCTGCTCTGCCTCTGCAGCCTGCAGGCAATGAGCAAGCCCTTGCCAATGAAAGGAATGACCTTGGAAATGCAGAATCAATCTTACCAGAATCCATTTTCGGGGTCGCCATTTCAATGGTTGATGAAGATCTAGATAATAGCTGATTCTCCCTGGATTTCTCCCAGTAAACACTTCCCAAAGTGAGGCTGAGATTGAGGTCTGGTTGTTCTTGTTTTGGCTTTACAGTTTGATAGCTGAATTGGGTTGCTTATTTTGGCGGTAATGTCAGCAAAAGTTCCTTCCTTTGCAGGTTCAAGAACTGTGTTTCATCAACTTTCTCTTCCTTCACTTGCGCCATTAATAGTTCTTCTGTATTCTTCGCTGGAACCGTCAACAATAGCTGTTTTCTTTGTGTGATGGAGATTTCAGCCTCATCAACATTCTCTTCCTTCACTTCTCCCATTTAACGCCACACAACTGAATCCAAAAGCTGTCTTCTTTACCTTCTCCAGGTGTTCAAACAGGATTTCAAGAAAATGCAAGAAAACAAACAAACCCAAAACAAAAACTCAGTCAAAAAAGAGTAAAAAGGTGACTAACCCAGTTGAAACTTATTGCAAGAGAGACAGCCTAAGTGGTTGCAGCTGTGTGTGAATTTAGAGAGAGTATAAAAACAGAACAAACCAAAAGGGGAAGAGAAATAAAAGTTGAAAGTTTTGGGATCATGACGAATTGGAGGAGGAGGAGTAAAAGACAGTTCCTTGGGGGGTTGCAGGTGACAACACAGCTTTCAAATGTCCACGTGGTGGACAGTGGAGGATTTCGTAGAGAGAGAGAGAGTGATGCACATCTATATATGTGTTTTTGTGTCAGAATGTTTGGCAAGTAGGAGGGAAGGAGTAGTGTGTTTGTGTTGCGGGGTCATATTTGAAAGTTGCAGAGGACTCTCATTTGTCAAAGTATGACCTGATCCTTGCTCAACACCTGTTTGGCTCTCCTTTTATCTTTTCTTTGGCTTAACTTCCTTGTTATTTGTCGTTCCCACTTCCCACCCAATTCAACTTCTTCGCTTTACATAGGCTTGTGTGATTAGAATAGTAAATACTTTTACTATATAATATCATACATTATATATTTTAATTTATAAAATTTATTATAATTATATCTTCTCATGCCAACTATTTGCTATTGCATATGTCAACTCATCAAACTTAATGTATTCTATTAGTTTAAACTGATAGCGTTCAATATCAAAACCGTAATATGAACATTTTAAAAACACAACACCAGACCGTAATAAGTAATTGTCCGCAAGAGTTAGTTTGTAAAACCAAACAAGGTGAATGACAACACGTACATATTGTCACTGCTATATGATCAACTTTTTGAAGCAGGTGTTGCCTATGTTGCTGTTACGTGAGACACGTGTCGCCAAAGTGTCAACATTTGTACGCTGATTCCCACGCTCACCGGTGAGTTTGAAGCAACCTAATGGTGGCGATACATATTTGTAAAAGAATTACTATAAAAACAATAATTATAAACTAACAAATTACATTACATAAATAAAAAATAAAATAACACATTTATTGATAAATATAAATTTCCTAAAAAAAAAAGGATATTTAATTAAATATTATATTAATTATCAACATATTTATTTCAAAAATATAAATACAAAATTTATAAAATTAAATATGTTAAATTACTAAAATTATTATTTTTTAGATAGACGTAATAATTAAAAAGGTTGCGGCGAGGAACTGGATTGGACTATTGGAGTAAGCGAATCATCCACCACGTGGCAAAAACTGCAGGTACCTCGTGCATGACTAGGACAGGGAGGTTGAAGAGGAAGTCTTGTACGTGTACAGATGGACATCATTGCTTGCCAGCTGGCAATACTTTTGTAATAAATAATAATAAACAAATAATAAAAAAATAATAATCTTTTAATAAATTAATATATACTCTATAAAATATCCTATATATAGTTGTCAACAAATGAACCCTATATATGTTTATTTAGTAGCAGAGGCTCTTCACAAAATGTTAACATCCAAAAGTGGCTCAATTCGTTTCAATAATGGCAACTTAATGAGCTGAAGTACTGCAAGAAACGCAATTAAGGAATTCTAACATCTACAAAAATAAGAAACACATGTTTCATTTAGGGAACAACAAATAGAATGCCACAAATTGTCTGGAATTTTAAATGCTTTGTAATATTGCATCCCCTTCATCTACCTTCATATTGCCATAAGATCACCATAGTTTCGCATCAGAAAAATTGATCCCGCAAACATTCCAAAAGCACGTATCAGTTTCTGCATACAGCAGGAAGAAGTTGGTCAATGGAACTGATAAAATTCTTGAAGCTGTCAAAAGGAACATTGCACAACACAAAACAAAGCTATGCCTCTGCAAAATAGAGTGAAGAAAGACTCGAAGATTTTTTTTTTGAAATCAAGACTCGAAGATTTAAGAATTTATAAATTCCTATTAGTTGACTAAAATTAAATACTTAAAGGCAATAAAGTAGGTTTTGAGAGCAATAATGATAATACACGAGAAAATCAAGAAATTGATCTTCTTTATTATTTTGTATTGCTTTAATATTTTTATTATTAGTGTAAATCTTGTATGATTATTTAAGATGATTTTTCGGAACCCTACTTCTACTAGAAGTATATTCTTATTTTAATTAGGTTTTTTTATTTAAGAGTCTCTTCCTATTTTAATTAGGTTTTCTTGTTTAGAGTTTTATGTCTATCTAAAGGCATCTATGCTATGTAATTGGAGAGTTTTTTGTTGAATAATATTTGTAGCATGAACGCCTTTTCTTTCTCTCCAAATTTCGGTATTTTTTATTGAATCAACGATCTTTAATGCCTATTCCTGGTATTCTTTAAATCAACAGGTTTATAGAAGAATTGTTTCCAATATTCGTGCACATCTCAACAGATTCAATTAGTTATTTTTTTTTATTTTCATAGCTTCCGCTACGTCAAATAACATATCCAAGAGCAGAACCCACAAAAGGTCCAACACTTAATACCAATAAGAAGCTCTAGTTCTGCAGTAGTAACAAACAAGAAAATTATGTAATAATACATATCTAATTCTTCTTATAATCCCTAGATCAGAATATTCTTTTCCTAAAATGCAATGTTTTACCAGGTACAAAATGAATGTGTGTATACTGAAATCTGGAGAACATAACATCGTAACCAAGCAGAATGTGCAGGACGCATTGTCAATAATGCAAGCAAAATTACATTCTATAAACCATAGCTAATCTTCAAAGAATATCAATTGAAAAATAATCAGAGTTTAACAATGAAAGGAGATCCACATACATAGATACATGAGGAATACAGAGACTAAAGCATGCATAATGAATCCTATTGTCAATAGATTGTGTGAATAAACTTCTCTTGGTGGACTATAACCAACTATATCAATCATTTAAAGGCTTCCCTCTTACGCAGAGACTAACTTTTTTTGCACAGGTGCACTGAAATATAGATGCAATCCTCTAACATGATAAATTGTAAGTCCGGTCATTTGTTAAGGGCTGTCAACTTCTGTTGGACGAACCCCCACAAGTCTATAGCAAATCAATGATAACAAACTGATAACTTGAACTGCAATAACCAAAATAAGTTTATCCACAGTCAAGGATTTTAGATTTCCACCAAAGCATATACAAAACATGGCCAATCATTGACACACTGATTCTTTCAAAGCCAACAGGAAATATGATCTTAATATCCTAGGCCCTAGCTCAGTGCAGTCGTAAAATTATCCTCAAATGGCTAGTCTTCAAATACAACTATTGGTCACCACCCTTTAGCTAAACAAAGAGCCTAAATTTCAGTCAGTTAGATGTAGAACACAATGTCAAAACTAAAAACACACATTCACTTGTCAAAGCAAAACAAATTTCAACGAAAAGTCCAACAACTTGTTGCTCAAACCAAAAATATCCTCTTCCTATTTTCTTTCATTTCCAACTAACACATATAATAAATCTAATCAATGACCATCCAATAACTACGCACAAACAAAAAAAGAAAAAGAAAAAAGAAACGCCAACAATAAGAACCCAGAACATCTTTCAACCAAAATGTTTCTCTAATTGTACCAAAAAAAGAAACTTTCAAGTGGATAATAGCAACCGAGCTTCTTCGATTTGAGCTACAAATCGAAATCCGTTGATTCCAATCATGATATTGATGAGAGAGAGAGAGGGATAAAAATACCACGTTGAGAGCCCACTTCTCCTCGTCATGAACTTGAGAGTGCCACAAGGCTTTAACCTTGCCAAGAGAAATAAATTCTGCCATTGATTGCACTGTGTGAGAGTAGGTTAATTTGGTGCTAGGGTTTTGGGTTTAGAGAGGGATGGGGGAAGGGGCAGATGCACGACGGGTTTAAGGGGTGAGTTTTCCAGGGGTTATGTGAAATTACAACACAGACCTTAGTAAAGACGACTCGTCGTTTGTCTGAAGAAAACGAAAAATTGCTTCTTGGTACCGAAAATTTAACAAGCACAAACTGACCAATAAAACAGATGCAGGTAGTACGACAACGAACCAGGAGCTGCCACGTAGGCAACCAAGCCGCAAGGAATCTGATCTCTCTTTGTGAATCACGCGTTGAGTTGAGGGAGGTGGGCATGGTTTGTGAAGCACAAACAGTGAGAGAAGAAGAAAGAGGAAGAAGAAGAAGATGGAGGCGACAGCATGTTGCAGAGGCAGAGGGTTTGTTCCTTTGATGTATTCTTCTCCTAAAACGTTTATCATCAAATCCATGGCAACCCAGAAACCCTTGCCTTCAGCTGCCAAAACTGTCAGCTCTGGAAAGGTCACTTCCATATTCAAACCTTTTCTTCTTCTGTTCTTATCCAAGGCGTAGATGATATGGGATTGTTATAATGCAATGAAAAAATTTGAATAATTAGTAATCATATTTGATTAACCCTGTTTAGCTTTGTTTTTTACAGTTTGATGGTTCCACCAGTTAATTTTGTTTTTTCGTTTTTCTATTTATGTGTAAAATGCTTACTTAACATAAAAAGTTAGATTGCGATAAAATGGCTTTGAGCTTGGTAATATTTCAAAATCATCAACATACTTATCATTGACTCAATAGTCTTTTCTAGATAAGGCAATTATCCGCACTCACCGAGAATTGAGTCTCAATCCCTTAGCGGTGAAGATGGCTTTAGTATCAATAAATTACCGGTCTATTGGTCACTGAATTAACAGTTTGTCGATCAGATTTGAGTAATTTGCCCGTATATAATCAGTCGCGGATGCATGCTATAAACTTCTGTGATGGCAACAATGCAGAATTCAAGTGCATTCCCACTAGGAGAAGGAGGACCAAGAAGTAGCAGGCAATTAGCAACATCACCACCAATCAAGCTTCTCACAAGGGTGGAGCAACCGAAGCTACTAAGCAAAGCAGAGAAAGCAGGTCTATTATCAGCAGCAGAGAAGTTTGGTTTGTCTCTGTCAACAATAGAGAAACTGGATCTGCTCTCAAAGGCAGAGGAGTTGGGAGTCCTGTCTTCAGCCACAGACCCTGCCACTCCAGGAGCTCTGCTTAGCCTGAGCTTGGGTTTGCTTCTTTTAGGCCCTTCTTGTGTTTATCTTGTTCCTGAAGATTCCTTTTGGGAGATTGCTTTGCAGGTTGTGGTTGCTCTAGTTTGTGTTGTTGCTGGCTCTGCAGTTTTTGCTACTTCCAGTTTTGTGTCCAATTTGCAGAAATCAAACTGATTAGAACCAATGTTCTCATTATTGTGATAAATCATCTCAGACTCATTGATTGTAGTGTATATTGTTAACTGTGGTCGATCCTTTTCTTATAATGACTTTCAAATTCCAATTACTATACCAAGTTTTTTTTGATAATCATTCGAACTCTTGACCTTTAATACTGAAGATGACTACGGTATGCTATAAACCAATTGATTATTGATAATCACCATACCAAATTATTTTTCAAATTAGTAAAAAATTAGGCTTAATAGTATCTACTCGTTTTTTTTTTAAGGAAATTAAACTCAGTGCTCTTTTTTCTAAATCTATATTCACTTTTAAAACACAAGCTTAATATACTTGTTGAAATACAACAATCTCATTTACATAAACCTCTCTATCCTCTCTCTCTCTCTCTCCTCTCCAAGTTGTTTGTCTCTTTCTCTCCTCTCTCTCTTTCGTCGCGTGGCTGCTCTCTCTATCTTCCCTCTGCGAAGTCATCGGTCTCCTCCTCGTCCCAGCTTCCTCTGTTCTCATCTTCTGTCCGACAAAACCAAATCAGGCGGTTGACTTCGTCCGCCGATCTTCCTCTCTCTGTCCTTCGCCGCTTTGATCCTCTCATCGATCGACTTTTCGTCATCTTCTCTGTTCTCATTCTCATCTCGGCCTCGTCTCTTTCTCATCTTCCAGCGGCGATGAATTGCGTTGGCAACGGGCGGCGGTAGATCTAGGGTTTGCGACAAACGTCCTCCTTCTCGATGGGCGTGGATGGTGACGTGACGGAGGTGGTGATGGGGTGGCGGCGGCTGTGTAGATCTAGGGTTTGTTGTTTTTGGGTGGCTGCTGTTTGGAGCTTCTTCCTCTTCTTCCTTCGATATTCTGTAACGAAGTCTCACCTAAAAACACAAAAATGTCCTCGGCCGATCACGCCATAACCCGAACACCTTTTCATCGTCCTCATGTGTGCATGTTAAAGGAGATAAAGTTATAGATCTTTTTACTTGGGATGGTGAGTGGGATTGGAGTAAAATTACGAGTTTACTGGGGGATGTGTGTGATGAAATTGCAGCAACCATTTTGCCGCATAGTGGAGCTGGACAATATCAACAAACGTTGTAGCATTTACATTGATCATGCTTGTATGAAATTTTTTGTTAATTTTTCAAAGTTTGTGAATGTACTTGTTTTGGATTGATAAAGTCTAAGCAAAGAATGAGGGTAACAGATATACACATGATTTGTTTGGGTTGTACTTGTTAGATACGTTTGTTATTCTCGTCTTATTTATACTAATAATTTTATTGAGTAATAAAAAAATTAAAATATTTATATTTATTTTATACTATTTTTATTTTTAATTTATTTTTATTTATATTCATAATTTTACTAAATAATAAAAAAAATTAAAATATTTATACTCATTTTATCGTCGTTTTATTATTTTTTTGTACACATATATTGTTTTGAATTGAAATAATTTTTTTTGTTGGTGTTTGCTCTTATTATATTCTTATTATTTTTTGTTGTTATACCCTACATGTACTATATTTTTGTTAGTTAATAGAGTCTTCATAATACTATTTTATATTCGAGTTGTATTCTATATTCGGATTGTACTCGAGTTGTACTCTTTCTCATTAACTTAAATAGTTTGGTCAAATTGCGGTCAACACATGATCAAATTGTTGTATTTGTGAATATTTTATTGCGTGATTCCATTTTTGGTAAATTTTTAATTAATGTTGTATTACATAAATTAATTTTTATTTTGTTGTCCATTTTTGTATATCACCTTTTTTTTGGTAAGTAGTAATATCTACTTAATTTACCGATAATCTAATTGTTAAAAAAATACTTGATTACTAAAATTAAAATTGACTTTAATTTTTTTATCAAATAGTTTCTACAGTTAAGGGTTGAAGTCAAATGTAAAAAAAAAATTATGTATTTTCTCCTCCATATAATTAAATTGAATGAATGTAGATGTGACAATAGTTAAACTGAACATGACAAAAAAATCGTAAAATTAAATGCTTTTTATATTTGTTTTAGTAATTAATTTAAAAGTATTTTCTTAATGAGCCATTTTATTTTATTTCTTTCAAGAATTAAACTCTAGATCCTATAATCTTAAAATTGACTCTAATATTATAAGAGATTGAATTTAAGATTTTATTTAATTTGATATTTTAAGTTAATAATACGAATTCAATTACTTGAGTTAGTCTTATGTGACAATAAACTCTAATATTAAATAAACTATAAATTCATAGGTGTTTTGAATATTCTGTTAATTTAGTTATATATACTTTTTCGAATATATTACCTGAAGATCAACAAAAAATAATTTAGAAAACATCACAATTTCAATTAAAAAAAACAATTTGCCAGATCGAAAATTCCTTGTTTTTAAGGTCAGGTACTACCTCCGAACCTCACCAACTAGGAAATCGAAAAACCGAGCCGGGCCCAATCTAACCGAACGAATCGGATCAGCCACTACCGCGAAGTGCATCGTACTGCAGAACATTTCAAAACCCTAGGGTTTTACGGTTGGTTTCAGTGATGACACGCTCACCAACTCAGCAAGCTCCTACCTTTCCACTATCCCTCTTCAAGTCCTTCAGTTCTCTACAAAACCCACTTCGCCGTCTCACGTTTCTCGCTCTCAAACCGTTACTTATACATCATCAAAGACTAAGACGCGGAAACGGCATCGTTCAATGGACACGAGGCTGGCGAACACGTTTCGGTTGACAGTGAACGAGAAGAAGTTCATAGAGACTGCGTTGGCATCGGACCTGAGAATTGACGGCCGGAATCCTCTTGAGTATCGGAAGATAACAACCAAGTTCGGAAGGCAAGTTTTGGCGTTTAATTGATCAAACACAAAAAGTTGTGGCGTTTTTTGTAACAATGTTGGATAATGTGGGTACTTGTTTGTGCTTCTGGTGTGGGTATTAGGGTTGTTAAAGATTGTTCTTTATTTTCTTTCATGTTTTTGCAGAGAAGATGGGTCTGCTGAGGTGCAGTTGGGACAGACTCATGTGATGGTGTTTGTGACGGGTCAGTTGGTTCAGCCGTATCGTGACCGGCCCAATGAAGGGACACTTGCAATTTATACGGAGTTTTCGCCCATGGCTGATCCTTCGTTTGAGCCGGGTCGGCCTGGAGAGTCCGCTGTGGAGTTGGGACGTGTGATTGATCGTGGTCTGAGGTTATTATTGTTATTCTTTGGTTGTTTGTGGTATTCTGAGCAGAGTTTAGGGTGTTCATTTGATCATTTCTATTACAGTTTTAGGTTGATGTTAGTGACCTTTTCTCTGTGAGACACTGGTAGATACTTACCCGCATAACCTGTTTTATGCAACTTGTCAAATGTTTCATTATTTTTCTGTTGGTTGTGATGATTGTGGTTGTGTTAGCGTGTATCAGGATTTTGCTTGAACTTGTGTTGTCCCTATAGAGGAAAAAAAGAGTATTTAAATTACTCACTCAAAATTTGAAGTGCAATTGCAGGGAAAGCAGGGCAGTGGATATGGAGTCACTTTGTGTTGTTTCTGGAAAGTTTGTATGGGCCATTCGCATTGATCTTCATGTTGTAGATAATGGAGGGTAAATTAAAAGCTAACTTTTTTTTTCCTATATATTTTGCTAATATTTATAGTTAGTTGCTATTTTTATGATGCGTAATTATATTATATATTTTGCATGGCACGTTATTATTTACTTTTCTTCATTATGAAATAGGAACCTTGTTGATGCTGCCAATATTGCTGTTCTGGCTGCTCTCTTGACATATCGAAGGCCAGAATGCTCAGTAGGAGGAGAAGATGGTCAACAAGTGATTGTACATCCACCTGAGGTAGGTCATTTCTTTTCCTAGTAATTCCTACTGGAAAGAATGGGTAGTTATATGAAATCATGTTGAAAATGTGGAAAGGAATGTTCCATCTTCTTATGTGACCAATTCAAAACTGCGTTTATTATTGGTCAAGCCATGTTTAGAATGTATTCAATTTGTCAAGATGCAAAAAATGTCAATTTCTTTTGGTAGCCTGATTTACTCCTTTGTAATATGTCTTCAGTTTTTCTCCCATTTGCGTACTATCTGTTACTTGTATGATGTGACCTTATATTCTTTCCATCTGATTAATATTAATTTTAGTTTTGTGATGTTCACTATTGAGTTGGATGCTATGTGTTGCATTCTTTCAGGTGATGGAGCCACTTCCTTTGATAATACATCATCTTCCTATATCAGTGACATTTGCATTTTTTGGAAATGACTCCACTATGGTATGAATGTTTTCTCACATATATTTTTAACCCATATATCCTTATGAAGAAGGCCTTTGATGTGATTTGATTGTGTGTAGGTGGTAGATCCAACCCACAGTGAGGAAGCTGTTATGGGGGGGAGAATGACTGTTATAGTAAATGCAAATGGTGATATATGTGCTATTCAAAAGGCTGGAGGTGTGGGTGTGCTGCAGACTGATATCATGCATTGTTTGCGACTTGACTCAAGGAATGCTGAGTCTATAACAAAGAAGATAAAAGATTCTGTAAGTTATTCTAGGTTATAAATTTTTTGAAGTTTCAATCATTTTTCTAGTTATTTTGCTCTTATTGAAATTCGAGATGTAAATCTGTAAAATATGTATGATGTATGGATTAATCATCTGAGTGGTAAAAAAAAATCTTATACTAACGTTTTTGGAGTTATCTAAAGAGTCAATGAGGAATGCTTTTGGAGATTAATTGCATCTCTTTTGCAATTCTACCAGTTCTTGTCATTTTTGCTTTGGTTTCTTTTGTCATGAAATTAGTTGCCAATTATTGTAGTTTAAGCCAGCATGATTTTTTTTCCCTGTTTGAATTTTTTAACATGATGTGACCTAGGTTGAAGTTTACAACACAGAGAGGGCATTGCGCAAGATCAAGCGCCATCCTACTTCCATTGCGCCCAATGTCAGTTCTGTTGGTGGGGGTGTGAGGCAGCAATGTAAAACTCTTGTGGAGAAGGGAGTCAGCGAGTTGTCTGGGGACAGGATGGAGCGATTGAAGTTGGAGTCAAATGAAAGCTCCATGAAGAAAAGCAGTGGTTTTGATGGTGATATGAGATCTTCTGGGCAAGTTGGAACTAGTGAAGAGAGCAATGCAAAGAATTTCCTTGGGGGTCCCTCAAGCTGGTATAATGCACTTCCCCAAATTCATAGAGTTAGTTGGTTGCATAATGATGAATTAGGAGCCTTTGGTAGAGTTCTTGTACTTTCGATCTTAAGTAGAGTCTTCCTTTTTTTGTGTGATTTGTAACATGCTCATCTTTTGATCGATTTTATTTGATAATTTGAAACGTGATGATCTCGCAATTTTTATTTTACGCATTTCTCTTGTAATTTTCTATTTTCTGTTATTCTTAGGGATCCTTACTCAAAGGGTGTTCATTCAGATTTGCTGAAAGTGTCTCTTGCCATTCGTGGTATGCAACCTATTATTGGTTTTAGAAAGTTCAGAGAATTATCTTTTACTTCCTTGAACTATACTGATGAGATGTTATGATTTTAGTTTTGGATAGCACGTGATAGTGTTAAAATTACATGAAGGGCTATGTTTTTATTACTTCTTTGTTTGGATCATGAACCAGCTTGCGATGAATTACCATATAGCCCATGTACACATGGTTACATAATCCTTTTTTTTTTTCCTTTCTCATGTTACTTGAGCCGGATCACATGAGCTTTGCTTTTCTTTTTGCCACATAGCTTCTCGAATGAACTTGTATTATGCATGGTATGCAGCAAATTTAACAGCACACAGACAACAAAAAGTAGATGGAAAAAAGAACAATGATGCTGTCGTGGGCAGACCACCTGAAGATATTCAACCAGCTTCATCAGTTATAGATGCTCCTAAAACAGTTATGCCTGGTACTGGGGAGAGAACTTTGAAGGATGCTGTGAAGCCTAAGAACAAAAGAAGAAAGCGGGCATCTTCCAACGCAGTTACAAGTTAGATGAACCTTCATCAGGTAACTGTCTTCACATTAGATGTAAGTTTATTTAATATGTACATTATTCTTTTGCTTATTGTTCATCATTTTTAGCATTTCTTTTCACAATAAGTGTTTTTTAAGGTTGTAGCACACATATTAAGAAAATGATTAGAGTACATTAATTATGGTACTAATTTACTATATTATTCCTATTAATAATCCCCCAAAAATATAAATTATTTATTGTAAGTTATTAACAATAATGGTATATTTGGAAAATTATGTTCAAAACTTTCTTGATTTTGTAAAATGTCACTTATTTTGACAAAAGAAAATTTTTATAAAAAAGCACTTACTTTGAAATGGAAATGGAGGGAGTATTATTTTCCATTGTGTACCAAAATTTTAGTGTGATTTTCCGAAATTGTTCGCATTTGTGGAAATGTTACTTTCGTAGGACGCAAATATACTTTGTATTTAATACCCTGTACTGTTCATGTTGATCCCAGTTTACACAACCGCCTCACATGGATGAGCAGGTTTATGAGATATGTTTCCTTTGGACCCCATTGCATTCGAGGACGGGCGGGTGACAAACCATGGAACTAAAGTTGAATTCATCGAGCTACCATCGAGGGACTCAGATGAGGCTTCGAGTGAAACACATCCGCACAAGAAAAATTGGCTTTCTGCTTGGATGCAACATCAACATGCAGACGTGTTGAAGCTGAGATCTGTGTGCGAATTGAGATGAGGTGAAATTTTTTGATAACATGGAAGGTAATGCAATGAGTCTTTCCGCTTCGACATGTCATCATGGTTGTAATATTTGAATTGTTGGAATATAACTTCTTAAAGATATTATTCCTTGAAAATACAGATCAAAACTAGAAATGTCAAATCGTTGGTTACATGGAAATACAAATATTATTCCTTTTTTTTTACCTATCTGGTCCAAATGCACATCAAAATTCAGTCAATTGAGAATCCTGTTTATTGTCTATATAAGAATGACAGACAGGACATGGGAGGAAGAAACTCAGCTTCTTCAAGGATAATATTTTCTTGTGAACCAAACACCATAATTGTTTCTCTACTTTGAACTTTGAAGCTTCATTGTGACGACTGGTTCTTGCTGATTCTGGTATGAAATGAAAAGCCAAATGCCTTCAAGACATGCCTGAAAAAATTTCAGCTTACTCGTATCTTCTACCGCTGATATTGTTAACCATTGCTTCCAACACAATGATAAATCAATGGGTTGAGATGTTACTGTTTGCAGCACCCATAATGACACAGGCTTGTACCCCACACATAGTGCTCCTAAAAGAGAACGTGATTTGATTGTTTGCAAACTGCTTCATTGCCCAGAGCCAAACCATACTGCTGAGCCAACAGTAAGAAGCGAGATGCAATTCGCGAGCAAGTAACATGCCATCGAAGAAGAAATAAACTGAAGCAGCATACCTATACGAAAAAGGACCTCAGATTTGAGGGATTGTGGTCTTTTTTCCATTCTAGCACTGTTCTTCGGCAGGATCAATTTGGTTCAGCATATTATAATCTGCGTTAGAAAAGGAAATAACAAGACAATGGTTGAATCTTACTTTACTGTCTTTACTGGGGAAGCAATTATTTTCTGGGGACAATAAGCCACACCATTTTCCAGGCTATGCATGATTACTTGCTTCAAGATTTCAGAGGCATGTCCTGAATTTTAATTGTTCTTACACGAGTCCACTGCAAAAATTGATACCTTGCCAGCACAGGCAAGAACCACCATTAATATCAAGAGTAAAGAATAATCTACAGCCAATGCGTTCAAATTGATCAATGATTCTTGAACAACAAACTTCAGGAGAAATCGAATTACCTATCAGTTCTTCAAGATTCACAAACAAAAGAAGTATTTCTTTTAAACTCTGAAGCCCTGAGTATCAGACTACTTGACTGCATCTGCCTTATTTTCTGCCCAAATCTCAATACCATTTTCATTGGTAGTAATTGAGAGGCTACAACTGGCAAACGTCTTGCACGAGAACTGCACAGATGATTCAACAGGTTCATTGCTAGGTGTTTTTCTTTACTGTGCAAGAAGATTGTCGTTATTGGGTGGTGTTGGAGTGTCTTTGTCCCGTTGGAATGATGGATTCATTCTGTTGGACTTCTTCACAGCATCTGCCAATATCTGTACAAAACCTTCAACGGATTGAGATTCATTCTCAACTGGCTCGTTGCGAGGTCTATTTTTTGACATCTTTGCGGAGTGCTCCTCTGCACATGCTGTTGGAGTTCCTAGCCAGGGCACATTCAGAAAATTTGAAGGTGCCACAGGTTGGGGATGAAGTTGAGAAGGCTGTAGTACATTAGGGAATCCCACATTCAAATAATCCCACATTCAAATGTGACTATATCTTCCCAAGTTTGTGTTTGAGAGAAGGGGATACCGCATCACATGAAGTCAAAACATCCAATGAACGAACTACTCCTTTACGAACAAGTACATCGAAAGCTGATGAAATACCCCTGACAATAACAGACTTACGGTCTAAATCATATTCATCTGCCAGAAGCAACAAAAATTCAAGAAGAGAATTAGTCATCTCAATATATTGAGGTATTGAGCATACCATTAACTTCATTGCTGGCTCAATATTCATTATATTGTCAATCCTTTCATCAAAGAAAAGCCAGTCGTAAACTAAGGCCTGCTTTGCTTTGGCTTCAACATAATTCTTTCTGCAACATTTTAGTAGCCAACCTATAACAGCCCATCTTGGTATGACATCCGACTGAAT
>CAODLS010739696.1:0-12488 GCA_948243855.1 Flueggea neowawraea
CTTGTACTGTGACTGTAATACTTCATTTATGCGTGCATTCTACTATCCTTTACGTGCATAGACGAATATCCGAGATCACATATTTGATCTTTCATGTGATTGTGTCATATGGTGTCGAAGGATATTCGAATTTGAATTTCCCGAGGAGCGTCTCAAATTTGTCTCATAGTCCAGCTCATCCAGTTCTACGTGGTAGAACATAATCTTCTTACGTAATCTGATATGCCATCAAATATTCTGTTTTTGAATGTCTGACACATCATAATAGAATTTGTCGCCTGCTGGAAACAACCTGTCATTCCCTTCTAAGCGCATAGTATCCCTTACTACGTGCATAGTAAGAATCTTTTTCAGAATGTAGCTCTTTCCTTCTACACGCATATTTCTTTCCGATTTTGATTCAAGTCTCGTCTAAGTGCATAGTATTTCATACTACGCGCATAATATGTCACTTGAATCATTTTCCTCTTTACTACGTCGATTTTATCTAGTATAATGCGCACAATAGAGGATTGGACCATTTTGTCTTATGATGTAAAAGGTATTTCGCACATAGTATCTGGTCGCACATAGTATCTGGTATTACGTGCATTGTATCCATTCTGGAAAACTTCAGAATTGCTTTATCTTTATCAAAGTGCATAGCTTAACTTTTTCAATTGTTTTGTTAAATCATCAAAACTTAGAGGAAATTTTCATGTAGACCAAACTTGGTTCAACAAAAAGAATTACAAATATTGAAGCATTATGCTAGAGTTTGGTGTATGAGCTTAATGCTTGTAATTTTCTCTCTAGCTAGATCTTTGGTATTTTTGTTGGTAGAAATTGATAAAGTGTTAGCACAATATTTACATATGTCATTTCACACTTTCTATGCCTTTTATTGATGTATTTATTCGTTTCATGCCATATGACAATTGGAATAAAGTAACTAGTCGTTGGAGTGCATTTAATATTGTTTTGTGCAATCTAGGACTCTTTAACGTACAACTCAGACACTTTAACGTACGTTGATCATCATCCAACCCAGATAATGTACATTGTGGCACTTCCAGCTAAGATAAAGTATGTTAATTAACTCAAGATGTACGTTATGCCATTTTTTGCTTTTGACATGGCCATGTCGAACGTACGTTAATGTCTTTCAGTGCCTTGTTTTACAACTTCGATCTTTCTAACTTGTTTAACTTCAATCTTGGCTTTTGTACATCATCAAAACATAGAAGAGTCTCAATGTTGATCACTCATGATCCAACACCTTATTCACACTTTTTTATTCCTTCTTCTTCTTCTTCTTCTTCTTCTTCTTCTTCTTCTTCAATAATAGGTAGAAGATATTATCCTTTTTTTTTTGTCTTTTTACAACAGAAAAGGATCATGCTTTGTGTCCCAAATTCTCCTCTGATATACAGGAATCATGGGATTATATTTATACAGCCTGTATTGTACATATTGCCTATGTCTATAGGCTGGCCTTATCAATAAAAGTGTGAAAAAATGTTCACCTCATAAAATTCTGTTATGGTATTAGAGAGGTTATAGAGCCCTATCACCTTTAATGGCTTCCTTTTTTTCAGTGTTCTTTCAACTTTCTTAGCATGTGATTGATACATCCTTCAGCTCTCTTTTTCTTTCTTCAATAGGTCGAGTCCATCATATGCCTCCATTACTACACAACATGCTCAAAACAATAATCAACATCAAGTTCAAAACACTATAAGAGCAGATCACCCAGCGAGCCCTTTTTATCTTCACCCTAATAAAAACCCTTCTCTTACTCTCGTTAGCTCACCTTTGATAGAAACCAATTACCACTTTTGGTCTAGATCATTGCGGATGGCCTTACTTTCAAAAAATAAGCTTAATTTCATAGATGGTTCTATTGTAATTCCTCCAAAAGAAGATCTTTTATATGATTATTGGAAAAGATACAATACCATGTTATCTTGGTTGATGAGATTAGTTTCAAAATTTATAGCATGAAGCATTATTTGATTTGATTCAGCTTATGATGTTTGGAATTACTTGGAAGAAAGGTTTTCATAAGCTGATTCCTTTAGAATTTCAGTCTTGTAAGAAGAAATTTCCAGCTTTAAAGGACTATCACTGTTTATGAATATTATACACATTTGAAGATGTTGTGGGATGATTTTCACAATCTCAGACCACTACCTAAGTGCAATTGTGAGCCTCAGTGTTCATGTGATGTTTTGAGGATTTACAAGTCCTAAGATAGTGATTGTGTTATCAAGTTTTTAAAGTGGTTGAACGACTCCTACTCTATTGTTAGATCACAAATTATGCTTGTGGATCCGTTTTCGGACATTAAAAGATTTTTCCCATGGTCGCTCAACATGAGAGACAACTAAACAGTTCACTCCAAAACTCACACATTTCATCTTCCATTGAGCCTCAAGCTTTCTTTGGCAAGACAGATCCAAGAAAATCCTATCAAGCCACCAAAAAAACCATATGCACATAATGTGGAAATACAGGGCATATAGAGGCCAAGTGTTATCGTAAACATGGTTTTCCACCCAATTTTTCACCAAACCCACATACAACACTAAAGACCATAACCATACCAGATTTTGTTCTATAAACCAAGTTGAATCTCACCTTGAAAATCCTTCTGCTAATATTCTCCTAGAGAGGTGCTCCCATATCACTATTCCTCAATTTACAGTCGAAGAATATAGTCACTTGCGCCAGCTCCTGGACAAAGAAAAGGAAGTAAGGGGCAAATCAATTTCAGTCTCACAGGTCAACACAGTGTCAGCAACAACAAAGAAAGTAAATCAAAACCCACCACATATACTCCTCTTTGGTCGTCAAACTGGATTTTGAACACTGGTGAAAGTGATCACATTGTTTTCTCTTTAGAGTTCTTTGCAACTTGCAAAAGGATTGAAGGATTAACTGTTAGGCTCCCAGATGGTCAAGATATTCCGGTCACACATATTGGAACCATAAATCTTCCTTCTTTGGTCCTGATTGATGTTCTTTATGTTCCTTTATTTTTCTTATAACTTGATTCCCATTAGCAAACTTACCTCTTCTAATCCTAGTAAAATAATTTTCACTTCTAACTCATGTCAAATTCAAGACACCAACTTGTTGAAGGCGATTGGTTTTGCTAAGCAAATCAATGGTTTATATTATTTGTCATCTCCAAGTCAAGTTTCCAACTCTATTCTCTTCAATGTCTCAACACACCAAGCTACTTATGGGACAAACATTTAGGACATCTTTCCAATCAAAGACTACAAGTTTTGTCTAAGTTAGATTCTTCTATTTGTTTTCATTTTGTAGACCAATGTGATGTTGGTTACTTTTCTAAACAAAAGATTTTCCTTTCCTTTCCAATAATTCTATTGCAAAGTTTTGTTTTGATCTTGTACATCTTGACATTTGGGGTCCTTATCATACTCTTTCTAATGGCGGCTATAAGTTTTTTCTCATTGTGGTGGACGATCATAGCATAATGGCTTGGATTTACATTATGAAACAAAAATCAGAAATGAGAGATCTCATTAAGGGTTTTTGTTCCTATATAAAAAGACAATTTGAGAAGAATATTAAGACAATAAAGAGTGATAATGGAGCTTAGTTTTTTATGACATATTATTTTAAAGAAAAGGGAATTGTGCATGAAACCTCTTGTATTGAAACACCACAATAAAATGGAAGAGTTGAACAAAAACATCAACACATCCTAAGTATGGCTCGAGCATTGAAAATGGAATCAAACTTGCCCACTGTGTTTTACATGCGGTTTACCTCATTAACCTCATCCCTTCACCGCTTCTTTCTCACAAATCCCCATATTCTATACTCACCACTTCTTTCTCATAAATCTTCATATTCTATACTTTTTGACTCTAACCCAGATTTAACTTCCTTGAGAGTATTTGGTTGCCTATGTTTTGCCTCTACAAAAGAAGCAAACAGAGGGAATTAGATACTAGAGCAAGGAAATGTGTTTTTCTTGGTTTTTGTGCAGGAAAGAAGGGCAACAAATTATATGATTTAAACACCAAGGAGTATTTTGTATCCAGAGATGTGATTTTCTATGAAGACAAATTTCTTTTCCTAGCTAAAAATAATGACACTTTGTTTGACTCACCATCTATCTACAGCTACACTAGATGATACCAATCTTTACTAAACAGGAATTTCCCCTTCAATAGCATCACCAAATCTACAAAATCATAGAAATCATAAGTTCACCACCTTTTTCACCCTCCTTTTCATCTTCACCTATTTCATCACAACCTCAGTCTCTACAACACTTAAACATTCTACTAGAAATTTTAAACCTCTTCCACACCTAAAAGACTTTGATTTCCCTACCATATATACTTATCCCTATAGACTCTCATCAGTCATTTCTTATCAAAACCTTACCCCAAAACACAAAGCCTTTTTAACAGCTCTATAAACCTACATTGAATCTACGTCAAATAAGCAAGAAGCTAGTGACAAAGATTAGAATGCAGCAATGGAATTAGAAATAAAGGCACTTGAAGAAAATGCAACATGGGAGTTTACTTTTTTGCCTCCTAGAAAGACAACAACTGATTGCAAATGGGTATTCAGATACAAATTTAATACTGATAAAACATTGTAGCGTCGCAAAGGAAGGGTCGTGGCAAAAGTTTTTACACAACGAGAAGGGCTTGGCTACATTGAAAAATTCTCACCAGTTGTAAAGCAGACCACAATCAGATTGCTTTTAGCCCTGGTTGCATCAGAAGAATGGCACTTGCATCAATTAGACATTAATAATGCGTTATTACATAGAGAGCTAGAAGAAGAAGTGTACATAAAGCAACTACCGGGACTTAAGTTGCCACATCCAGACATGGTATGTCAACTTAGAAAAAGCATTTATGGGCTCAAATAGGCAAGTAGACAATGGCACTTAAAATTGAATTCTACTTTGGTAGTCGAAGGTTTCACATAATCACAAGCAGATCACTCCATGTTCACAAAGAAAATTATTCAATACTTCATCACTCTACTTGTATATATTGATGAAGTTCTTCTTGCAAGCAACAATATGGAACTGATCACCTCAACAAAGGAGTACCTTCATAACACTTTCAAGATCAATGACCTAGGGCCAGCAAAATACTTTTTAGGTCTAGAATTAGCTTGGTCATCCTTTGAAATCAATCTCTCACAAAGAAAATATACTCTAGATGTAAAATCTCGCTCATTTTAACTAGGTTCTCTATAACTTTCTGTCCAATGTCAATCAAAATTATATCATCAAACTTACGATTAGAATTGAAATCTTATTCTTAATATCTATCAAATAATGTTAGGAAGATTTAACTCATCAATAAAATATGTGGGCCAAAGATAAAAGAGGGACTAAATAAGGTGAAAATAAAGTGAAGTGGTAAGAGTGAAAATTTAAAATTTATTGGGTGTGTACCGTATATGAACCTTGTGACCCAAAATTAATATATGGCTTAAATAATCACACAAGTCCACAGTTGTACCATTATCAACCAAGCTCAAAAAGAAAAAAAAAATCACAAATGGTGGGTGATGGGTTACATTTATGCATATTTTATGTTGCATTTTATGTTTGTTTTATATTATAAATTATTATTATTCATGTATGTTTTTTGTCTTTATGCTTATTTGATGTTTTAGGTAGAATATTAGTGAAACATGAAGGTTTGGAGATGTTTATGTGCATTTAAGTCTGCATGATCACGCCATAGTTGACCAAGTTTGACCGTTATGCATTCGGCCACGTGCTACTCTTTTGGGCCATGTTTTGGACATGTTTTGAGGCCTTTTAACTCAGTTTAGCTGTTAGATTAATGTTTTAGGATTATTATTGTTCTTTTAGGAAGTTTAATTGGGCTAGAATTAGGTTTTCCTATTTTGGACAGATATATATATCTTTTATTTGGGATTGGCGGTTGGTTCTCTCTCCCATCTATCATTCACGCCCGTTTTGGAGGGAGAGCACATTCATCTTTCTTTTGGATTTCTTCCTCAATTATGTGTAGCTAAACAATTCTCTAGTCGAGGTATTTTTCAAGTTCGATCCTAATATGTTGTGAGACTTTTGTTTTAATTGTTATTATGTGATTCGAGTATTTATTCAGTTTATGTGTCTTAGTTCCTTTATTATTATTTATGTTGGTTGATTGATAAGAGCTTGTTGATTGATTGACTGAAATAATTTATTGTTATTTAGGATTGATAGTGTGTCACATTAGTCCTAATCTAGGTAACGAATAACTTGAATGTATGTGGTTTGGCATTATTCATTGTTATGGAACTGAATAATCTAGTTTAAATGATTTACGATATTTTTGTCTTCACTAGCTAGGATAGGGATCTCTTTGGTTCTTACTGTTGTCATAGATTAAATCTTGTAGGGCGTCCCGAGTGTTGTCTAATGGTTAGAAAAATAGTCTACAAGGCATCCCCAGGTTATCAATCAAGTAAGAAGAGATTGGTTAATTTAGTGTGTCACCATTAACTTTAACTCTATCTATTCGAATGTTTGATATTTATCTTTCATGTCTGTGATCAACTGAAATGATAGAACTGAGAAGTATATTGGCTAGACATTCATTATTATTGATTTCATCATATTTTCATTATTACATTTTTATTGTTTTTTCCAATTGCAATCTCTAATTTAGTTTCTTTACATTCTCGGCTTCGCTCATATTTTTGCAACTTTATTCTATCTTTGTTTTCGACAAGTAAATAAGTTTTATCAATCTCTGTGGATTCGACCATGCTCACTGCTATATAAGTGATTATAGTTGGTTAATTAGGTGAATATTTGTTAAAAATTCAAAATAATATCGGATTATAATGATGGATGAATGACTAGTCGTTTGAGCATTTTCAGCAAGCTACATGTCGTCTAGCTTACCTAGACCTGTCGTCCGCGTCTGTAACACCCTAGTCGAATTTCAATAAGGCTCTTTGTAGTCTTCCGTTTCGATCTTGACCTATACGAGTGTTGAGTTGAGGATTTATGTTTGTGAGAGGTGTTACTCGAGTAAGCATTCGTGCGTTACTCGAGTAAGCTGAGGTGTGGATTACTCGAGTAAGCAATATTTCGGGATGAACATGAAGAACACCTGGGAAAGGTATTACTTGAGTAACATGATGTGTTGCTCAAGTAAGCAGGGTGTCACTCGAGTGGTGCAGGCCGGTTACTCGAGTGAAGGTACTGTTTTGGGCAGGGGTCTATAAATAGCCCCACCCGACTCTTTCACTTCTCTCACCTCATTTTCGTCTCTCTCTCACTCAAATCAGTGTGAAACGCATTCTCATTGCTTCTTGTTGTTCCCATTTCATTCCTAGAGGTAAGATTATGTATCTAATCTCTTTATTTCATCCATTTCATGTTTATATATTCAGATTCATGTTATAGGCTGAGTTTGCATTTGGTTTTACATTTTCGGGATGATTCTGAGTAAATGGATGCTTACGGCTGTCAGCTCTGAGTTGTGTGAGGTTAAAGAAACATGATTCAAGCTTTGAATCATCTTATTTGATGAGGCATTGGTTGAGTTAGGGTTAGCTTTATTTTTGGTTGATCTAGGGTGATTCCTAGTTATTTTGGTGGTTTTGACCCTAGATTTGTGTTCAGGGATTTGTTTAGAGTCAATGTGGGTGTTTGATATTGATTTTGGTCGGTTAAATCATGTTACATGATTTTTGGGTTCGTCTGGGTTGTGTCTTACTTGAGTAAGAGAAGCTTCATCTCACTCGAATGACCGGAGTGGCTACTCTAGTGAGAGGTGGGTTGTCTTACTCAAGTGGTCGTGTATGGCTTACTCGAGTAAGATGAGGGGTGTCTTACTCGAGTAAGCCAAAGTGTTACTCGAGTAAGATGGTGTCCTTTGAGACTCGTTTTGTAATTTTGCATTTTGTCGATTTCTAGGAATTCAGGGACTTGTTTGGGGATTCTGACTACTTAGAAAAGCTAGTTAACTATCCTAGTATAGTCGGAGGACTATTTTGTAATTTCTCAAGTCCAGGGGACTAAAACATTATTTTGCACTGGTCGAAGACCAATCTGTAATTTTATGTAGATTTTGTATTTTGGATCTAGAATGGTAGATTATCATTCGATATGGATCATTTGGGGTCTTTCGAGAGTCCGCATCTGCATATGCACTTCATGCATATGGTATTGCCACAGTACTGCATTTTGATTTAACTCTGATAAATCCGTTGATATATGTTTGTTCTATTCAGCTTCCTTTTCATGCCCGAGAGACCAGCCACCGACGAGTGGGGTATGACGGGTGTTTTGCACTTGGACTTCCAAGTGAGTGAATAGAAGTTTTAGACACATAGGTCGTGTCTCGAACTGTATATATTTCCTGTCGTGTTTAACACATACTCTAAAATTTGACTAATCTAATGATTGACTAATGAAAAACTGATTATGTGTATTAATCAGGACTCTGTTTTGAAATTGATATATATGTACTATATATCTCTCCTCTAATTTTGATGCTTCTACGCATACTCTGTTTTGATACTATACATTAGTATGCTTTTGTTTTCTGATATGGGACATTTACTGTTACGGGATAAAACGTAACCTTTGGTACACCAACACTTTTTTAAAACCCAAATATCAGGGTTGCTAATAGCCATGTGTCCTGATCCGGCACATGATTTGATATGAATTGTGGCGGAGTCCACATACTTTGTTATTAGTGCCATGTGCACACCTTCTGCTTTGGTCCTATATATTTGTATATGTATTTTGACTCTAAAAACGAAAATAGTTTTATACGCCTCCGTGTTTATGATTGCTTTGTATGCGAACCCTTTTGCGAAAGAATTTTTTGAAAAGCTATTACATATGTATAGCGTGTATATATATGTATGTTAAACTATATCTGTATGTGTAATTTTGAACTGTTTTCAAAACAGTCTTAGTGAGACACGTATGAGGCGATTTGGAGTATTATTCCTCACTGGGCCCTGACCCCCCTTTATTTTCTCTGTTTACGTGATTCCTATTGAGTAGGTTCACATATTTTTTGCTTTGGCAACTGTCAGCATCCAAACTCCAGTGAGAAATCTTTGGTTAGTGATGCCCTTTTTTCCGGGCTCGTCTTTTGTTTTGTAGAGCTCTGCATCGAGATGTAGTTGAGTTACCGGGTTGCCACTTTGGCTTTTATTTTGAGACTTCCGTTGTTTTCCACATTGTTACTTTTGATATATATTTATTTTCATATATATTTGATTTACTATGTTTTCGATTATTAAATGTTTTGACAAATGTTTTATAATCTGAATCATTTGGGTAATTTGTTTTGATCTCTGAGGCTTGTGTGAGATGGGCTGAGCTCCCACAGACGGTTCACCTCGTATGCCGGTCATGGGTTCGCTATGGATCATGACACCAACCTAGTAAGCAAATAACAAATCAAAGCTCAGTTGGTATGTAAAACTCAAGAACAAGAAGAGAGAGAAAATCAAGAATCAAAATGACAAAGTTTGGCACTCTCTAAAAAAAGTTCTTCCTTTCCTCAGGAATGGGCGAGTCTATTTATAGGCATTCTTCCAAAAATGGCCGTTGTGAATCCCAAATTAGCCATTGTGAGAGAATGGCAAAAACTAATTTTTAATGACGTCATCCATGCTATGTGCGTAGTCCATGATTCCATTAGAGTCCTACACGCAGTGTACATTCTTTAGCATGCATTGCTTTGAGTCCAATAGCGACTGCTTGAATTAATTTTGCCACTACATGGTTATACTCTCTTCTGCGTGCATAGATAGTCAGCTATGCATGCTCAGAACAAATCTTTAACATGCCTTGACATTTTCCAAGATCACACTGTTGATTCTCACGTGATTGTGTCAGGGAATATTCAAATTCAAATTCTCGAGGAGTGTATGATGGCTTTGTATGTTTTTGAACTCATCCTTATCTACGCACTTAGCATCCCTTGCTACGTGCATAGGCTGATTCCTTCAAAGTTGACACCTTTACTCTTTTACGCGCATTGCACAAGGGATCCACTTATCTCTAACTTATCTTGTTAGCCCTCTTAAGTTTTCATAGAAATATTGTCTACGTTTATAGAGCACTCTTCTACGTGGGTAGTGGAATTCAAATTTTAGACTCGAGAGATCTACATTTTAGCTACGTGAATTAGACTAGGCTTAACGTGCACATCAAAATCCTGGAGGTTTCTGCCTTCTGTTACAATACGTCTACGTGCATTGCATACCATACTATATGCATTGTAAAATCATATTGCCTTACAATGTTGCTACTTTACGCGCATTCCATGTGGTATACGTGCATTGTATCTCCTTCTACGTGCAAAGTGTCCATTTAGAAAAACCTAGTATATCTCTGACTTGATCAACATACATAGATCATAGCACAACATGCATAGATCATGACTTTACGTGCTTAGAGGGTTAATAAATGTGCATAGCTTAACTATTTCAAGTGTTTTATTAAATCATCAAAACTTATAAGAAATTTACATGTTGACCAAAAGTTGCTCAACAGTGAACGATTTAGTCTTTCCTTCAGATTTTTTAGTGTTAGATATGGAGGATGATGGCACCCCCAACTCGAGGCTACTACTGTTAGGAATACCTTTCCTAAAAATAGCTCGAACGAAGATAGACGTGCATGAAGGGACCTTGAACATAGAGTTTGATGGTGTTGTAATGAAATTCAACATCAACGAAGCAATGAAACATCCTAATGATTTTCTACTGTTTTTGCTGTTAATTGTACTCACCCATTAATAGAAAAATATTTGGATTTGCATATTGGTGATCATTTGCAAGATGTTAGTGCAATCAGGGTGAAAAATAATAAGGAACTAAAAGTAATTGACAATGCAATGCGCTACGTCATGGCCATGTCGTACGACAACAAGATTTGTTTACAAATCCTCTATAAAAATAAGAAAAATAAAAACAAAAAGAATAATAATAGATATCATTATAAATCGTGTTGTACACTACAAGATAAATTTAGTTAATTACTAATGGTACTAACAGTTAAAAAAATTATGATATTAACAAACTCTTCCAGGTTATCCTCCAAGAAAAAAATTAAATCTATAAGAAGAAATTACCTAGTGAGTCCACATTTTTTATTCTGTTTTCTTTCGTGTCCTGCAATCTATTAAAATTTCTAAAATGCTAAAGGTTGGATTACAATTTCTAAAATTCCTAAATATATGGTTCTCTTTCTCTACGAACGCTTCCTCATCTCCTGTCATCTGTTTTGACTTCTCTCTTTCTTCCTCATACCTCCGCCTTGCGATCTCTTTCTCTCGTTGTTACTCCTTCCCATCTACTGCCTCGTCCACCTTTTCTCTTATTTTATTCTTTTTTTTGCCTCATCTGCTTCTTCTTTTTGCTATTCCAGATCTAAAGATGGAGATTGTTTGTTGTAGGAAGCTATTCTAGCAGGCTACGATGGCTAACACGAGCAGAGAGAACGCAAGATATGGGAGATTCACGAGCTGATTAATGGTTAACGTCGAAAAAGGGAACATAGAAAGCGTCGATGCCGGTATGGGAGACGGTTACATGGGCATGAACCAAGATGTTGTGAGGATTCAGAGGCTCAAAATTCATTTCTCTATGCTATTTATGTGTGCATAAATTTTACATAATTATGGATAATACTTCATTGGTTCTTCACATGACTGCAAGCAAAATTTGACAAGATCTGTAATATCCCGTTTGTTTTGACCGAAATTTGATGGTATTTCGTTAAGACTTCAGGGAAATTTGGGGTTTCGAGGTGTTAAACTTCGATCAAGAATGTTTGGAGGTGGTTTAGGTGTGAAAAGCACATAACATGTTATCTGTGTGCGTTGAGGAGCGTTCTACGCGCATAGATTGAGGTCAGAGGGTCGTCTACGTGCGTAGGTGATTGTACTATGTGCGTAGATGGATGTCTGATCCAAACCGTGAATGTGACTGGGCAAGTCTGTGTGCGTTGGAGACGTCTGCGCATATTGGACGTGATTTGGACTTGGAACCGTGGTGAGCATGGTGATCTACTTGCATAGCCCTAGATGGTGTGCACGTTGATCGTGGATCCGTGAGGGAAAGGTCGCCAGATCTGCCTTCTACGCACACAGGAGCTTCGTCTATGCACGTAGTACTCAGTCAATGTGCGTAGAGGAAGGTTCAACGCACGTAGATGTGCCTTTTACAAATGCATTAAATGAAATGCCATGTTTCAGTTCTGAGGTTCTATAAGTACACCCACCTACAACTCTTCTGTCATAACTCATCTCAACCACCGAAATCACTCTCTCAACTACTCCTCAGCACTTGAAATTAATCCCCAGCACTTCTATTGAGATTCTGAAGGTAAGAATCATTCTTTGTTATCTTCTTTCTGTCATCTCACCTCATATTTGTTCATCCAGGGTTTTGAATGGATTTTGGGGTTTTGTTCAGATCTTCGTTTTCTGTTGTAA
>CAODLS010739737.1:0-26939 GCA_948243855.1 Flueggea neowawraea
CAACCCCTGAACGACAACACTTCCAGCGACAAACGACATGCAACTTGGCTGCCAATGACAGACGATCGGTCGTCCAACCTTCTTTTGTTCCGATTTTGCTTTCAATTTTCCACCAATTTTCACTTAATAATTTATTTTCAAATTGCTCCTAACCTTCATTAATCACCCAATTAACATCTTAAAGACAAAATTTACCCTTCAATCACCAAAAATAAAATTTCAATTTATCCCAAATTTAATTATTAAAATAAAATAATAATTACCTAAAATATGAGATATTACAGGGCATCCACAAACCATTGGTATACCAAAGGCTACTACTACCCTGTAGCACATGTTTCCCATATCAGAAAAACCAAATCATACTATTATATAGTATAAAACCAAAGGCATGCAAATCAACATCAAAACAGAGAGAGGATATATAGTACATATATATCGAGTTCAAAACAGAGTAATGATTATTAACTCACATAATCAGTTTTATTAATAATTCTTAGATTAGTCCAATTTCTAAATATGTGTTGAACACAACAAAAACATAGAAAGTTTCGAGACACAACCTATGTGTCTGAAGCTACCATCCACTCACTTGGACGCCGAGCAAATAATCCAGATCACGGTTCACCGGTGAATGACTGATCTTCTCGAAAACCAAGCAGAACTGGAATAAACATATCAAAATCAAAAATCAATATGGTATTGTGGTTGTACTGAAATACGTGCACACGCATATGCAGAATCAAATGCTCAAACAAACCCCAGAAATCAATTTTGGGCCAAAGTCTAACATAATGATTAAAAAATATGAGTCAGTGTAAAATTACACTCTAGTCCCGGGACTTGGAAAATTACCAACTAGTACCCAAAATATTCCAAATTTAAAACTAAGCCCATTGTAGTTCAATGATCACTAATTAATCCTCAAAATCCCAAAGATATATAATTTAACCCTCTAAATATACAAAATATCATTTAGTCCCTAAAAGGCCCACTTTTGGTCATCCAATGACAAATTACCCAAATGGTCCAACTTTCAATTCAACCAATAGAAATCAAATCCAAACAACCACATTGGTCAATCTCAACCTCCTGAACATGAATCCATCATTCTTTTCAAGAATCAAACTCAAAATCTCCAAGAAATTTCAAATAGAAATTCAGATTTCTATGAACCCTAGAACAAACAACTTCAAATCTTCAAACCCACAAAGATTCATATTAATCTAAGTCTCTCCTACCTAGATATATCAAAAACAACTTCAGATTTAGCAAGAAAATAATAAAAAACAGAAACCCTGTTGATTGATTATGGTTGTTAGAGGTTCGAAATGCAAGATTCTAACTTCGGTTTTGGAGGTTTTTGAGTTTGGACGAAATGGGTATGTTCATGAATGGACCGACACATCATCAATTCTTTACACATCAGCATGTCACGCAGACAAGAATGAGATAATAAGTTTTTTTTAATACAACCTATAATTTTATTCTTGTCTGTGTGACATGGTGATGTGTAAAGAATTGATGACATGTCGGTCCATTCATAAACTCTACCGACAGAAAATAGCAGAGTGACTGTCCTGAACTTTCTAACAAAATTGAGTGAATGTTCTGAATAATTTTTCACTTTAGTGACCGAGTTGAATTGAATCACAAAGTTCAGTGACCATGGGTAAAACTAACCCTAAATTTGAATACTTTTTGATTACTATTTGAAAAAAGTTTGAACACCGGATGAATATCTTTTTAAAACTTTATGAATACCAATTGAATACTACCTAAAAAATGATTAAATACCAATCGAATAATTTTGCATTTGTCTTTATTTTTTCTATACATATTTTACATATATTTCTTAGCTTTCATTTTTTTTTTCAGTCGAGATCCAATTGATTTTCAATTTTTATCTCATTTTTTCTAAAATTTTATTATGACGCTCAACGGGTATTCAGAGAGTATTTTATTGGTATTTGTATGATCATGTGTTTTTGGCAGTTTTTAATTTTAGTTTCTAGTAAGCGCCTCAATTACGAAAATTTTCGTTTGGTATGCGAAATAAAAATGGCCACGTCTATTTGCGCAATTTGTCCATTTTCTTTTTCTGTTGGGTTTCAGCTTTTCAGGTCAAACAGCGTGTTCCGTTTACTTTTTTTAAATTTTATAGTTTCATTGAAATGAAACAACGTTATTTTATTATCAAAATGTTCATCTATTAAAATTGTGATGGTTGACGTGTTCACTTTTCAGCCAACCAACGTAGAATCAGCAATGGCATATACTATATAGGTTGAGTTTTGTGAAACAAATTAAAAAAATTTGTGAGTTCTGTGTTGTAAAATTTAGAGAAAATAATTTCAGAGTCTTTAAAATTTGTCCTAATTAATAGTTCTTCATATTTTTTAAATATAATATACATATCTCTCAAAATTATTTTTAACTGACATAATTAACAAAAAAATAAAATAACTTAATTACTCTTCTTTAAAAATGAAAATCCAAATTCAATTCTCATTTTCTTTCTCTCCAGATCCAATCCTTATTTGCTTTCTCTCGATCGACGATAAACCCTAATTCTCATTCTCTCATGTGCTCTCTCTTATCCTCTCTCGGTCTCTCATCTGCTCTCTTTGTTCACTCACCCTCACTCTCGCCTCTCTCTTTCTCATCCTCATCCACTGGTCATTGTCTCTCTCTTCCTCACCCTTTGTCTTTGTCGTTCCTCTCTAGTCTCTATTCAAGCATGTATTTTTTATTTTTTTAAATTTGTTGTAATTATTCTTGAAATTAATTGATGAACCAATTAATTTCTTTCTTTTTTAGGTGGGGTTTATGATTTTGAAATTAAAGTGTAGTGAGTGGAGAAGAGATTGTAATAAAGGCAGATGAGTGGGTAAAATTGAAGGCATAAATTGTGACAAAATAAGGAGCGTGGCTAGCTTTAGATCTGAACCAGATATTGGAGAGGGCCATTTTCATGGTGGTATGGTTGTTAGATCTCTGGGTTGTCCTAGAGGAGTTGTGGTTTATGGGTTTCATGGTGGAGTGATTGTTGGGTTTGTGGGTTTGTGCTCCACTACCACCGCCGCCGTCGCCACCGTTGGAGGAGTTCTCTTATTTTCTCTTCTTTCTGTTTCTTGCTCATTTTCTTGGAATTTTTTTGTAGCTTCAATAGTGGGTCTTGAATTTTGACATTTTCATGGCACTATTTGTTGCTTTCTTGGTGTTTACAAAGGAAAAAAAGAGGGAGAGGAAGAAGAAAAAGAAAGTGCAACTTGCAGAGAATGTGAAGGACACGGAAGGGAATGGAGAAGAGTACTAAAAAAAGAGGAAATTATGCTCTGTTTGCGAAATACAAAGAGGAGATGAACTCAAGAAGAAGAAGAAACATCGAAAGTATCAATCACTTCTCCGTAATTCATGGTATTAATTCACAATTTTTCTTTTCTTTGGAAGAACTTAAGCAAGGGTTCTTGTTGTATAATTCTTCAGTTAAGAAATTAGGGGCGTATATAGTAAAATTTTGTCCAAATTTCTGTTTTTTTTTTCTAATTTGGCAGAGTTTAATTTTGATCTAAACTTCCATGTTGAATCTTTTGGTTAGAATGAATTCCAACTTTGATTCGTTTGGTTGAATGTAACCTTGAATTTTTTTTAATCTTTGTAAATATTTTAGTGGATCTTTGCTTTATTCTTGAAATTCAAGAAAGCTTCTTATGTATAATTATGTCCTTTTCATTTTGAGTGCCTCTTGAATTATTTGTATTTGCCTCTTGAACCATTCCGAGTTCTTGAGAGCCAAAATGCTGGGTTTTATTGTGTCAAATTTTTCCAGAAAATTCATCTCTTTTGTAAGTTGCTCTCTTCAATGTATTTGTATTTCCATTTTGTTAATTAGTTTAAGTTGATATGTGTTTAAATGAGGGAACAACAATCACACTTTCGATTTTGTTGCAAGTTCCATATTCTGAGTTTCAAGAAAAAAAAGAAAAGTAGGATTTTTCATTGTCTGATAAAATAAATTTATAAATTTAGGGGTATTTTTGTTTTTAATATTTTATTTAAAATGAATTACGTGACACGTAAGTAATTTATTAACAGATTAAGGATGGATCACTAATAGAAAAATTTAAGTGTAATTCGGTTTTCGACCTCAAGAATGTGTTTGCTACAAAAATTGAAACTCGTGGGCTGACCTACTAATTATGAAAATCTCAGGAATTCGAAAATTATTTTCCCTAAAATTTAACTTCAGTGAGTATTTGCATCATTTTAAAAACTTCAGTGACTACAGTTAAGTTAGATATCATCATGCACTTACGGTCCAAACCAAATATATTGCTGAATCAGTTTGTAAAAGTCACTTTTGATGAAAACCAACATTCTCTTTAATAGCCACTAATTTATATGGGCAACAAAGAAAAAGGATGTATCTAATACTTAATGATTTATCTATGTCTCAATAAAATTATCGGCTTTAATACTATTTGTTAGACCTAAATATTTTTTAGGAGAACTGCATCTCATTAGAGACTAATGAATGAGCATACTAATAGATCTAACCATATTTTTATTTGAAATTTTTAAGATATTAGATTAGCGACTTTTATCACTTATATATTTTCTTCACACATTCTATAACTATTCAACGTGACATTCCTTCTATTTGTACTTAAATATTCAATACACCCTTTTAAAAAAGGAAACTACATCATGGTGGCTGAATGTAACGAAAAAAGAACAACGTATGATTCAACGTGGACTGAGAAGTACTGTTTTTAGAAGAAAGGAACAGATCATAGAACATGAGGTTTGTAACCATTTCACGTAATATTCGCAAGTCAATAATGGAATTTCGACGAGTCCACTAGCCAGTTTTATAAAACAAGTTGGGGCAAATAATGTACTAAACTTTAGTAGAAAATCATTGACTTGAATTTAAAGGACAGCCGTTATGAGTACCGACAGTCGATTCAATAAAGCCAACTTCTACAGTACTTAGGGCGGAACTCATTTAATCTAAGGGTTACAATACTACATCTTAGGGATTTCTCTGACAACAACAAGGCCGCTGATGTCGCCCCTATATGATTTCATCACTGATTATCAATCATAATTGTATTGTATAATAATTAAAATAATCGTATAATATAGCTTTCAAATTCATGGTGTATGGTGATAAATCTTAAAAAAGAAATAGATTTTATATAAAGTCCAAAATCTTATATATATATATATATATATATATATATATAAAGCCGCTTCTAAAGTTTTTTAGTCCATCTAGCGTCGTGATTTGTTCTTTTTCTCTTTTTTTTTTTTTTCACATTCAATTATCTAATTAGGTATAATTTCTTTTTTTTTTTCTAAAGAATAAAGATTTAGAGAAAAAGGGTTAATGATTTTTTGCTCTAATATTTTTTTTTGATATTTGAATCTTTTCAGAAGTAAAGCTATACTATACAGGATTATTCCAACAAAGAAGAGGTGATATTTAAATCCTAATCAACTTACAGTTTCTTGATGTACAACATGCAAACAACTCTTCCGAGAGACTAGGGACTAGTCATATTATACCAATTACTCAAAGTTGTAAATCTGAATCAATTTGCACTTTCTCAAAATATTAGACGCCAACATGCAAATTTCTATTGATCAAATACAAAGTCTTCTCCTGAATCAGTAAAATTCAACTCAACTTAATTCTATGATCAGTTAATGACCAGGTCCCCTCCGAATTCAAGAAAATTCCAAACTATTAAAACACAACTTGCATTGGAAAAAAAAATCATGTGGTGTATGTTACTAACTGGGTCTATAAAGAGCTCTGCAATTAGAACTGTTGTGAAATGAGTAATATTGGTGAGAAATGTAGAGAAAAATAAAAGATGGGAGCAAGATAGTATATATGATCACCGAAGAATGCCAATGTGACATGATCACAGTAAGCCTCCTTCAAAACCAACCCTCCTATACTTAGCGGTAAAGGTTGCCACAGTGATTCCCTCACCAATAAAGCAAACCCTCCAAGCACATTGTGTTGAATTTCATTGATTCCGGAGAGAACTTACTCTTGTTGTCTTTGATTCAAAATATGCTTGGAGGGTTTCTTTATTGGCGAAGGAATTAATCCATGTGGCTAGTGGTGCGGATTACCACAAAGCGTAGGAGGAAGGCCACATCAACAAGGAATAAAGTACATTTTTCTGAAATTAAAGCAGACGCAGTCATAACATAGCAGATTGAGTAAATTTTTATGTTTTTATTTATTTGTTAATGTGCGAAATTTATTTGCATAACCAACAAAAAATTAATTACACCTACTTATCAAAAAAAAAAAAACTGCCATCTTTTTTTCAGTTGAACTTTTATCTCTTTTTAATTAATCAATAATTTGTTGATTCAATAGTAAATATGCTATCTTAAAACAGAAGTCTGGCAGGATTTTGAATTTAAGAGAAAGTACTGATTAAGAGGTTAGAGAGCTATCAATGAGTTACAAGCTTATTGATATAAGATTCTAACACTAATGAGTTATGGGTATGATTCTCAGTAATAGCTAATGAGTTAGAGAGCTATTAATGATTTAATTCTCTAATGTTGGAAGATAGTTGTCCACTCATTATAAATTAAAAAAAAGGGAATAATTCGGTGACATCAGGTTACTGTATATTCGGCGTTTTGATTGTGATTTATTCACTGTTTTGATTGTGGTCAATAACATTCAGCTTTTTTGAAACCGGTGAGAAGAGAGACGATAAATAGCAAAGTGTGATGTTGTGCTTGTCATAGGAGGGAGGTTTTGATATGATAGCAGCAAGAACCGTAGAGTGGTGATTGGTGAAGACATGCCTCCCATTGCTTCGCTTCCGAAGACAATAATGTACTGGGACGCCGTTCTTTGAGCACCACGAGGAAGTTGTATAATTTGCCACTCAACTCTATCAACAAAACGGGTTTGAAGATCATTACAAAGTATAAAAAAAAGAAAAAAAAGAAAAAAATATTTTAAAAAAAGAAGAAAGAATGTATATGCTTTGGCTGGAATACAACGACAAATTTATATGTTGGAAAAGATGTCTCAACTTCAAACTCTTCAAACTTTAAGTTCTGAGTTGTGTTGGAGAATTGATTCAAAGTTGTGGACTTGGTTTATAGACTTATCCTTTAGTTAATTAAATTACAGATTTTTAGACTTATTTTTATATGTCATCTATTGTTACAATTACGAAATATATGGAGTTAATCTCTTATTTTTAGTTGTACTCCATGCCTATATAAAGGCATATGTGAAGTGAAATAATACGAGCAGAGATTTAGCCCATATGTTCTAACAGTGGTATTCGAGCCATCTTTTTGAGGGACCTGTGAGTGATCAAGAGATGCTTCAACCATGAAGAAGAAAAATAAAAAAAAAGTAGGGTGGTAGAGATTGAGAAATACAATGCAAGTTGTTGAAGAGGAAACATTTTTTCTAGCTAGATGGTGAAAAGTGCATCAAGATGCATTATGGAGAGAAGTGCTCCATGGAACCAAATTGAGTTTGTGGAGAGTAAGTACTCCACTAAATTAAGTTTTTTGAGAGAAATGCTCCAACAATTGAAGGTTGGTGGCAAAACGCATCAACAAATAAGTGTTTGTGATGAGAAGTGCATCATGTAGCTGATGAGAAGTGCATCATATAACGAATGTGATGAGACGTGCTTTAGAAATTTGAAAAATTGTAGAGATATGTGCTCCATGTCTTTATTAAAATTTTGCAACTTTGAATCAATAGGGAATGTTGGAGAATTGATTCAAAGTTGTGGACTTGGTTTGTAGACTTAGTTTTTAGTTAACTAAATTGCAGATTTTTAGGCTTATTTTTTTTTATGTCATCTATTGTTACAATTACTAAATATGTGGAGTTAATCTCTCATTTTTAGTTGTACTCCATGTCTATACAAAAGCATATGTAAAGCGAAATAATATAAGCAGAAGTTTAGCCCACATATTCTAACAAGTTGTAAGTTCTTAATTCTAATCCTTAGTTGGGCGATCCTCTAGCTTTGATTTTGTGGTCCAATCCTCCACTCAGATCCTCTTTGATGCTTACGTCAATAAGTATGAAATTTGAGGTCTAAACTCTGAAAACAAATGGAGCACTTACCATGTGATTGTGAGATAATTAATATAAACACAATTTTATTTTAAATTTTTGCAATATGTTAAATTTTTATTATGTAAGCAGTGTATCTATATAGTCTGAGTGATTTAACATAAATGTAAAGCAAAACAATAGAATTTTATTTTAAGTTTCTGCTATATCTTAAACAAAATTCTCGTTTGAAAGTTTGTTTGTGAAAGAGCGCATAAAGCATACGCACACATAGTATTAACAACAAAAATAGATCAAGAATCGAATATTTACCTTGAAACTAGCAAGAATAGCGAAGAACAACGGGTTAGTAGAATTGGTGCAGGCCCGACCCAAGGCATAGGCTGGTAAGGGCTATGCCTAGTGCCTCTAAAAAAGAGAGGCTTCCTATTAGTATGTATTATATGAGTTCTACTAATTTTTAATACTACTATTTCAAAAAGAGCCCATTATTAATAAGTAGAAAAAAAAAAGAAAAAATAACACAATTATACTGAAATGAAATACCGAAATTGATTTTTAGACTCCCCCAATAGATTTGAAGAATAGAAGCACACTCCAAACTTCTCTAAAAATGTCAGATTTATAAAGTTTTCAAAAGTCTCAAACAGTCTCCAAAAGTCTACAAATGTCTTCCAAAGTCTCGATCTAGTATTTTTCAAAATAAGTTTGAGCATTTTTTCAATGCATCCAAATGCCTCAAAAAGTCTCAATCTAGTGTTTTTCAAAATAAGTATGAATGTGTTTTTATTTATCAAACTTGAATGCCTATTTATCAAATTTAGTATTTCATTTGGGGCACCTAACATAATTGACTAAAAAAAGGGGGAAATACAAATTCAAAGAAGGCCATTATTAATAGAAGAAAAAAAATTAAGGGGCCTAATGTTAAAAAATCCTAAAAAAATATGAGTCACTGATAAGTTGTCAAACCCACTAAAATAATATTAACCTGCTCAAAACAGTAAAATGAGTAGAGCAGTGAGCTGGGTCGATCTACAGAGACTGGTCGAAAATTGTTTAAATGCTGAAACACAGAAATAAAATAAAAAGAATAGAATTGTAAGTAAAGTTGAGATTGAAAACCAAAGTAAATAAAAATTTGCAGTGAAGAAAATAACAGCTAGCAACAATGAAATAATGGAAATTCAATAATATTACAAAAAACCTAGCTAAGATACTTCTCAGTTTAATCCAATTGGTTAATTACAGACACAAAAGATCAATATTAAGCATTCAAGTATACACAATTATAGTTAACGGTAACACACTCAATTAATTAATCCCTTCTTACTTGTTCGATAGTCCCGGGACGCCCTGCAGACTATTTCCATAACCACTAGACAACTTCCGGAACGCCCTGATAATGTTTAATCTATGGAAGCAGTAAGAATAAAAGGGACCTCGATCATAGCCAATGAAATCGGAAATGTCGTGATTCATTTAAACTAGATTATTCAGTTTCATAACGTTGAATAATATCCAACCACATATATTCAAGTTATTTGTTATCTAGATTAGAACCAATATAACGCACTATCAATCTCAAATAATGATATATTATTCGTTTAATCACACAACCGGCTGAATCATGCAATAAACACAAATAATAATAAAGAAAATTAATTTCTGACTCCATCAGGTTTGCCCTAATTAGTAGGTCGGTCCTTGTGTTTTTTTTGCGAAAGCAAGTTCGTTCTTCACGCAGAATTTTGACTGACAGAGTTAACGAGAGTGAGTGTTTACTAAACTACCCTTCCTTAAATTCCAAAACCACAACCAATCTAAACATTTTTCTCTCTCTCTTTCTCTCAAAACTTAATTCAACTCCTCTCTCTAAAACCCAGACCCTACACTTCTCTTCCCAAATCTACAACTTCAACGCTGATCTGCACCGCTACCGCTCGCTCCGTCCTCAAGTCGTGGCGCCCCATCTGGAAGGGAACAAATTTCATAAATTCTTCATCAACTCTCAATTTCATGACCCATTTTTGGATCATGACCGACGTACGAGGTGAACAGTCTATGAGAGCCCGGCCTATCTCGCACAAGTCTCGGAGAACAGAACTTAAACTAAACCATTGCAAACAATATTAAAACCGTTTCAAGGTTTAATAAAATAAATAAGTAATAATCCAAACTTTAGTAAAACATAAGTTTGCATAATAATAATAACAATAAAATCATACTAAATACCAATTAGGTATACAATATAAAAACACCCATAATATCCGGGTGTGGAGCTCTAACATCAAAACAAAGAGCCCGGACAAAAGGAAATTACTAACCAAAGATGTCTCACTGAAGTCCAAAATGCGCTGTAGATACTGTGGCCAAAAACTGTGTACCTGAAAGATGAAAGTCCAAGATAGACAGAAAATAAAAGGGGTGAGAACCCAGTAAGGAAATAACACTTCCAAATGTCTCATACGCGCCCCACAAATACAGTTTTGAAAACATTTAGAAAATAACGCATGAAGATATAATTATATATAAGTATACAGGCTAATACATAATAATAATTTCGAAATTCGTTTCAAAGTCGTTCGCGATCAAGCAACAGTAGACAAATAGACTTATAAAATATCCATTACAAAAAAAATCAATTTTTCATAAAACGGGCAGAAATATTAAACATACGTTCATGAAAAACCATACATAACTTGTTCTTCATGTAAAAAATTGCCATTAAATCCAAAAACAAACACTTTACCAAAACCAATAGTCATTCAAAGCAGGTATCATACTGGATGATAAACAGAGTTGACAATCACTGATCATATCCCCGTATTATATTAAAATTGTGTTGACTGGATCAGATCAAAGTAGACTAGCAACCTTAGGAGTCCCAATAGTACTTGACTAAAAAGGGCTAACAACCGATAACCTTAAGGGCTCTAAATAGTACTCCGTCCAGCCTAAGGTTCTCAAGGCTATAACAAAACAGATACTGATCTAAGTACATCAGCGAGCATTACAATCCTTGTGCTCCAATAAGATATACTCTGTCAGACTACGATACAATATACTACGAGAAGATGAGCAATAATACAGACTCACCAAAATCATTATACCTAAAACATGCGTAACACATCAAAACAAACTGACTTAGGACAAAAAGCAAGGTAATATCATACGTCGACTTCGCCACTAGAAATAGCTCATACGTGGACTCCGCCACTAATCAATAACTCATACGTGGGCTCTGCGACTAATTAATAACAAATCATGTGTTAGACTGAAACACATGGTTACAAACATCCCTGATACTGGAATTTATCAATGCATTGTATACCAAAGGTTGCATATCCTGTAACAAAGGTGTCCCGAGTCAGAATAATTAAATAAGTAATTTTACAAAAATTTAAAATTTCAAAGTCAAATAGATACTAGTGTCGATTTTAGAAATTAAGGAAACCACCAAATATATTTTAACCTACCATATGCAGTGTACATTTTATCAAAATAATTAGCAGAGCAAAATATCAAATTCCAGAGAATATAAATATTTCTAAAATATTTATATAAATGGAAAATATAATAGATTTCAAAAACAAACCAAATTCGATAACAAAACAAATTTTCTTCAGAAACAAAGTTATTTCAAAACAAGGTTCTTATTATCAAATATCACATAAGTCCGATTTTAGGATTACCAATCCATTAGTAATTTCCAAGTTACATGCCAAGGTCAGACACAACAAAAATGATATAGATTTAGAAGAAATGACCTATGTGTCTGAAGCTGTCATTTCACACACCTGGATATCAAGCTGAATGGTCCAGTCACGCACCACTGGTGGTTGACTGACCTCGCTGACCTGGATACGAAGCTGAAATAATTATCAAAGCAGAATCAAATATATGATGCTGGTATTGTGACGCTACCAAAACTATAAAAATGCAAATGTCGACTCAGACTCTCACATAACGCTCCAATCCCCATTTCGAATGAAGATCCAACATAAAAGTCTAAAATCTTACTCCGACATAAAATTACACTTTAGTTCTCGAAACTTTGAAAAATTATGGTTTAGTCCCCAAAATATTTCAAATTTAATATTGAGTCATTAGTGCTCCAAAAATCAAAAATAAGTCCTCAAAATCCAAAAAATATATAAGTTGACTCTTCAAATATATAAATCCAATTTCAGTCTCTAAAAGGCACAATATCACTTTCAGTTCCTATGGCAAAGTACCAAAATAGTCCAACTTCTGATTCAATTGATAAAAATCGATTCCAAACATCCACATCGGTCAATCTCAACCTTAGGAACATGAATGTACAATTAGTACCTAAAAAACAACTCAAAATTTCTAACAATTAAGCAAAATCTGTCCAAACCCTAACCCATTTCAAGAAATCATCAAATCTTGTGATTTCAAGATATATTCATGTTAATATAATCTCAAACAATCATAATCTAGCAACCAGATAACATGCATCGTGCACAAGGCCAACATACGTTGCCAACTCTCCTACCCATATACATAGCGGTTTTTGTCTCCAAACTTGTCCTGGGTCATTCTCGGAACTCCCCAACACGTAAACCCTTGAAATAAATCTGTTAACCATCATCAAACATCAAATCATCACCATAAACACCAAATCTTTGTTGAAAACATTCACGAATCGAGTCAAAATTGAATGGAAGGCTACAAGAATTCAATTCGAAATGGACGGAGTATTACAGTCAAAATCTCTTTCAAAAACCCATTCTTAAAAACCATCCAAAACCCGTTTCTTCATCTTCGCTAATTGTGCCAGCAATGCTCATACCATCCTTGTCGACACCCTCTTCCAAGCAAGCACTCTAACAACCCTTCATACCTCTACGCTCCCTTATCCCTCCCCAATTCTAAAATCTCAATGCCAATGCTAGCCTCGATATCCTCACTACCCATCTCGGCCTCTGGTGCGAGGAAGCCATATGGATTTCTATGATTGAGCAAAACCGCCTTGAGATGGGTGCTCAGGTAAGGGAGTCTTTGGCTCATTCCAATATCGACCCAAAAATTATCTCGGCATTGGATACCAACGACATAAAGCTGCTTTATAAAATTCGACACATACATGAGAGATGCGGTGAAGAAATACGTTAGGGTAGTCATCAACAACACAGAAGTATAAACATTGTTTGTTTTTTATTTGCTCTTGAATTTCTTTGTATTCGTTTGCTTTTTATTTTTAAATGCTAGGTTTCTTTGTGTGAAATGTTGAGATCTGTTAAACAAAAAAGCTTCTTAAGATCTGTTTTGCCTTTAAATTTTTAATCTTTTTATAGATTTTTGGGTTTTATATTATTTTTTGGTTTTTGGGTTTTTCTTGTTTGTTCAATCTGTGTTGTTGGTGCTGTTGAAAGTAGTGCCTTTGGGTGGTTTTTGATTCGTAATCTGTGCTGTTGGTGTTGTTGAAGGTGGTGCCTTTGAGTGGCTTGTGATTTGTATTCTGTGTTGTTGGTTGCAAATTGGTTTTTGTTGGATCCAAAAAAACTTATATTTGCAAGATTCAATTTTCTGATTTGTGCAAAAATGTTTCTTTTTTTTTTGTTTAATCTATTCTAGACATTGGGAAGTTGAGATTAAAGATGTTTAATCTCGTATAATCGAAGCAAGTATACTCTAAACACTTCCAATTAGGGTTCATAAGCAAAGCAAGGAATGTTAGGGTTCATATGGTTCATGCCTGATAAAAATAGAATCAGGGGAAATTTTGAATTTACAATTTTATTTTAAATGAATCACTCGACACGTCAATACTTTACCGACGGTTCAATAATAGACCACTAACAGAAGGACTTAAATGCAATCTGGTTTTAAACGTCAAGGATGTGTATGAAACATTTTAAAAACATTGACGTAATAATTAGGGCCAACCTGAGGGACTCAGAAATTAATTTTCCTAATAATAAAAGAACTAAAACACAAAAACTGAATAAATACTCGAAATTCTTTATAAAAATTGAAACAATAGTCTCAAATATTTAATGGATTGAACTTCGAAAATACCTTAAACTAGAAAGATGTTTAGTTACACATACTAGAGGAAAAAAGCCAAAATTCAGAGGAATGTTTTCTACCCAAAGTATGCGTGAATGATAGATGGAGAAGAGAGGCGAGCTGCCAACTAAAAAAAGAAGTATTTATATGGTCTCTCTCTCAAAACCTAATCCTAATGTAATTAACATTAATAATAATAATAATGTTAAAATGTTGTTCTAGCAGTAAAACTCAGTTAACAGTCTTCAAACACGTCTAGGAGGCTAAAAAACCAAGGCCCAAAAGTCTAGCACGCGGCCTAATACAAATGAGCCAACCCAGTTAAAGCGCATTCTTTGGCATGGTCACGCTATAGTGCAGTCAATGCCAAAATACACCCAAAATAGCTCTAATTCTTCACTTTTTCACCAATATTCATCTAAACAATCAAAGAAGTAAACAAAACATAAAAAGATATGAATAACAATAATTTACAATGCAAAATAAATATAAAATATAACATAAAATATGCATAAAATGTAACCTATCAGTCACATATAAATTCCTCTTGAGAACACAGTCACACACAAGACCAACGAATGTTTTGTGTGTGTGTGTGTCTCTCTCTCTCTTTTTCCTGTCAATCTATTCTCTCTAATCTCTTACAAATGATAAAATTAAACTTCAATTTTTACAAGGTATTCTTTGGCTCTAGTATTATGGATACTATTTCATCTTATAATTAAGTTGCTGATTTTTTATATTTTATTACTGAAATTCTTATTATATATTTAATTGTCTATAGAATTATTTAATATTTTAATTTATACATATTTGTAGGTGTGATTTATTTCTTAGTTTCTAAGTTGTGATGCTGCAAATGTAAACTATTTTTTTTTAAAAACCTAATATTGGTTGACTAGTGAAGAACTATAGAGAGATGTCGTTGGTTGTTGACCAACGGAAAGCATTGGAAAAAAAGAAAAGAAAAAGGGAGGTGGAGAATTCTCCACCATAAATGGGGACTTGAAAAAAAGAACAGTTTTTCAAAATTAAAATTAATTAAATTTTATTTACGTTTAATAATGTCACAAGAAAGATTAAGTAATTTGACTATTTTATCAATTGAAAAAGATTTATTTTCTAAACTTAAATATAAAGATTTAATTATCAATTTTGCCTCTCAAAAAGCAAGAAAAATAAATTTTAAATAATAAATATACTATTAATAAAAGGCCCTAAAATCATTTTCGTGTAAGACCTCAAAAGTTCTTAAGATGGCCTTGCAAGCCTCTACAACTGAACCACAACCTCTACATAGATGAGAATGACTGATTGATGCTCCGTCTAAGAATCTCTTTAAGAACGGAATTGACTAAAGGGAAAGACATGACTTTCTTCCTTCTGGTTTTTGGTGAACGTGAATGTGACAGAGGCGAGAGAGAACATGCTTTTTAATAGAAAGAACATAATTTTTTCCTTTTCTGCCCTTATCTCTATCTATCTCTTATCTGTATATTAAAATACAAATAAGGAAACTACCCACTACTTACACTTCACTCTAGGTGGACATTTTTTTTTCCTAATTAGGAAACCCACAACTAAATACTAATATCGGTTTGACTCGTCATTCAACCCAATAACTGATGGACCCAGATTCCAACTAATAATGTTATTGGCGGACCTAGTTTTCCAACAGTTTAAAATCCTACCTTTCCTTTTATGGATAACAGACATATATCCCTGGAACAAGTACCGATTCAATCTGGTGACTTGAGTGTTGATTATTAAAATAGCAATCCAGAATTTACTGTTACTGATCCTGCCACTGAGATAATTGTGAACCAGCAACAAAGCAGATTGTCGAATTTATAGTTTACGAGGTGGGATTACATTGCTCATTCTATACGATTGTTATTGATAGGTTATGTGCAAATGCTTTATTAGGATGAGCAGTTTGCTTGTGGATGCTTGTAATTGTTTCATATTTAAAAGCTGAACAATGTGGCGTCCAAAGATTCGAGGTTGGTAAAATACTGCATGCACATAACACATCCGATTCTGTTACGAGTTCAATGTTTTAGTGTGATAACTGATTGATTTCAGACTCTGCTTTGTGGATTGATTGGTCTACCTCCTTCTAATGGAGTCATGCCGCAGTCTCGATGGCGGATTTTGGGAAGTTCCAAGTTTAAGTTGAGAGACATTTGGCTTCTTTTATTACTGGTATTGGCTGATTTTAAATATGTGGTTTGTCTCATTGTGTGTGTGTAATTGCATTAGTTTAAGATCGCAAAAGTCGAGATCAGCGTTACCATGACCATAACCCTCATTTAATCAACCCACAACTAAAAAATCTTAATCAGAATACTCTATTCATGGACGTGGGTGGGACAAATCACTATAAAATTGTGTTTTTGTTTGTAAAAGAATCACAAGAAGATTACAAAATGCTTTAAAGCACTCTATTCACCCTCTGGAGTGTTCTTGGGCTTGATCTGCAAGGTGTAAATAGCTAGGTACTTTAATGGGACAAGTACTTATCAACTTGCTCAAATGCTCCAAAACGTAGCACTATAAAATTCTTTTCCCTAATTGGCAGCAACTAACAAATCAAATATGTCTAATCTTTTCTTTTCAGTTTTGCAGCATAGTTTTATGACTTTAAGAAAGTCATTCCGTCCTTCTCAAAAAAAAAAAATGTAGTGATTCTCTTGCACGTTAAAAACGTTGTAACAATTTCAAGATTTTTTTTTCCCACTTTCATCTCCTTGTTCCTAAATAGATAGGAAAAAGTCCCTCAAAGATTGGAATATTTGTTTTCAATGATAGATTATATAACATATGCTGTTAATATTCAATTCGTTCATAAAATATAAAAAATAACATACCTTTTAACTAGGAATGACAATAAGTAGACTTAATAGGGTAATGTCAATATTCTTATTCATACATGTAGCTCATATAATTTATTTGTACTAGTATAGGTAATAAAAATTATTGTCCGTACTCTACCTACTTATTCATAGAGTAATCCTTTATCAATTGTATAAACATATTTAGTAAATTTAAAAAGTAATAAAATGTCAATAATTTTAAGATACAACACATCAATAAATATTAAAAGTACACAATATAATACAAAAATCTGAAATTTATATTGGAATGTTTATAAACATAACAAAAATCAAATAGAAACACATTTTTATGATCTATTGCATTTAATCCGCCATTAACCAATCTTTTGCCTATATTTTTAACTTCCTATAAAGTAAATTAGTTAAAATGAATAATATTATTTAATAAGTTCAAATGATATCATGTAACCGGAACACTCTATTCAAATGGTATCATATAATGGGATATGAACGTATAATAATAGTTATTGTATAGTATTATAATAAAAACAATACTTTAAAGATTATATCAAATTTAGAGTCGTAATTAATATTTTAGAGTATTGCTAATACTTTAGTATAAATGTATTGTAGTAATAATAATATGACATATATATTATATCTATAAATTATATATACGTGCATGTATTGCTACATACGAGTAGAATAAAATTATATCCATAACTTAATCGTATTTACACAATAAAATGTAGATAACATCCATCAAAGCAGATAAAGTCTGCATTAACCGAATACAAATAAGTTCGGTATGTGAAATTGAGAAAAAGGCTTACTCAAAAACAATGTTTCCATTTAACGCTTTGGATTGGGGAGAAGAAATAAATCTCCTCGTCCTCGCACTTTACCCTATCACTTAAACTGAACTCTTGTGCTTGAACAACGAACCCTGGGTGGGGAAAGAAAAATCCGAGAACGGGATTGAGACCTACAGCAAAGTGCTTGAGCATGTATTCGGATATGTCTTTTTTTTTTTTTGTGACGACGTATCGGGTAAAAGAAGGCATAAGTACTGAAAGCAACAGTCCAGAGAGTTCCAATACATGACTTGTCAAAAGAAAAAAGAATTCCAACTCTAAACTTCTAGCTCAATACTGCATACACTCAGGTGTTAAAGTTATTTAGAATTCCACTATTTTAATGATATTTAATAAATAAAAAGATGAAATGTAATACCCCATTTGCTCCGATCAATTCTTTGTAGCATTTCGATCAAATTCTGACAAGGTCTTTGGGTGGAATGTCATTCGACTTCGAATGATCTCAGTTTGGTCCCAATTTGAACCTCGAATGGTTGAAGTGATGTTTGGGTGTTTAAAAGATGCTTGAGAATGTTTAAGGGTGTTATCCATAAAAGTTTGGGTGTCGTTAAGTCTCGGGAGTGAAGGGATTTATGATTGGAAGTTAAGAACACGTTTGGAAGCATGAAATGTCGAGTATGTGGCTAGAGTAGTGAACACGACACGTTGTCGGGACAAGCAAGACGTACGTTATCTGGAAAAGGAGCATAACGCACGTTGGGTAGCCACGACGTACGTTGTATTGTGTTTGTTCCAGATCCGTGGCTACTGGATGCTTCACAACGTACGTTGATGGTGTATGACGCACGTTATGGATGACCATAACATACGTTGAGCATGAGAATGGCTTTGTTATTTCACTGAAACGGTGCGTTTTGATCAGCTCATCCATAAAACCCCATAACCCCAACCCATTCGTCATTTTCTCTCATTTCTCACCCAAATCTCTCTCAATCCGGTCCGAATCTCTCTCTCCTTGGTCACCCATAGTTCCTTAACATCATCTGAGGTAAGATTAACATCCTTTCTTCATTTCTAACTCATTTTCATGCATTGATTCATGAAAATGTCGTTTGGCCGAATTTGAAATGGGTTTCAATTTTCGGATGATTATTGATAAATGGATGTTAGATGATGCTAGATTATGTTAGATAGGACTTAGATGAACATGATTCAAGCGTTGAATCCAATTATTTGATGAGTTTTTGGTGGACCTAGGGTTAGGTTCGGGTTTGATGATTTTTAGGACAATTTGGAGTTTATTTGTGGAATCTGTGGTTGGATTAATGTTCAAGGGATCAATTAGAGTCAAGATATATGATTGGTTTCGATATTTGTCGGTCGAATCAAAAGTTCGAATTTTTGAGAATAAACTTATGGTTTCTAACTAGTTTTGTAAATTTCTGGAAAGTTCACTTTAGATTTCTAATTTTGGAGACTTTTGAACTATATTTTTAATTTCTGGAAAGTGGGGATATGATTGTAATTTTGGAAATTTGAAGTATCAGTTTGTAATTTTGGAAGACGATGAGAGTTGTTTCGCGATTTCGGGGAGTTCGGAGAGTAATTTGGAGATTCTGACTTATTGATACCTAGTTAATAATCCCAGTATTCTTTGAGGACTTTTTTGAAATTTGTCAAGTATCGGAGACTAAAACGTAATTTTACACTGATCGGGGACCAAACTGTAATTTTACGTAAATTCCGTATTTTGGGTCGAGGGTGATGGATTCACTCTCGAAAGGGGTTTTCAGTGACTTCGAGAGTTCGAGTCTGCATTGCATTGCATTCATATTCAGTAAGACCACATTACCGTATTTGACTCTGTTGTCTTTGTCTTTGCTCTCAATTCTGTTCAGCTCTTGATGCGAGCAGCCCTTCACTGGTGGACCGCTACTGGATTATTAGCTCGTTGTCCAGGTGAGTGGATGACAGTTTCAGACACATAGGATGTGTCTTCAAACCTAGTATGTTGTTTTTGATATGTTTGGCTATAATCTGAAATCGGACTAATAATTATTGGGTTAATTAATAATCGAGATTATTTGATTATTAATAATCAATGTTTTGCTATGAAAAACTAAAGTATATATTGGTATATATATATAAGAGTATTTTGTATAAGATGGAATAAAGAAAATATGAGATGCATGATTGTCTGTGAAATACTATGTATATAACACTTTGCTATGGGGATACCTAGCTACAGGGTACGTAGTTTTTGGTATACCAATACTTTGTCAAGGCCTTAGTTACCAGGGTAATGGGGTGACCGTATATTCGGCTAGATATATGTTTTTATTGAGCAGTCAGGTGGCGGAGTCCACACTGCTATATGGGTATTGATACTGGTCCCGCACTATATATATATATATATATATATATATATTGTCTGAATGCATGTTGTATGATATGGATGAGAACTTTTTGGAAAACGAATTTCAGAAAATATATTATGTATGTAGTGTGGATACTATATGGTATCTACGTATACTCCTGTGTGGTATTTTTAACAGGTTTTCAAAACAGTCTTTGTGATGCACGTATGAGGCGGTCTGGAGTTTTTTCCCTCACTAGGTTGACCCCCTTTCTTTTCTTTTCTTTGTTCTCTCTATACTTCACTTTTCAGATACTTTGTAGCAATTGTTGATTTTTTGCGCTCAGTGAGGTGTTTGTCAGCAGCGAATGCCCTATTGTTCGAGCTCGACTGTCAGTTTTGTTAGATGCTCCACATACCGAGTAGTGGGTTATGATCTTGTACTTTTAAATTTGAAATGGTTAACTTGTTTTAAATTATATTTATTTATTTATTTATTTATTAATTTAATAATTTTGTTATTGTTAATATTTGAAAATATTATCTTTAAAACTTATTCTGTAAAATGGTTCTAAATTGGTTAATAAAAATATATTTGTATATTAGTTCTGTACTCCGAGGCTTGTGCGATATGGGTCGGGCTCCCACAGATGGTTCGCCTTGTACGCCAGTCACGACCCGACTTTGGGTCGTGACATGTCGGGCTCTCATAGATAGTTCACCTCGTACAACAATCATGGTCCAAAAATGGGTTGTGACAAAGGCGGTATCAAAGCGTTAGGTTCTGTATTGTCTGAATCGGTTGTGGAGCATAGGTATTCTTGATGGAGTCAGTCTGATTTGTCTTCTTGTACTCTTTGATTTGTTATCTTGGTACTGCGGCAAAGATCAATATTTTGATCTGCATATACGTATTTTGATTGTCTGTTGCATTCATGGATATGGATTCGTGTTAGGAGTTGCCAATTAGGGCCGCTACTGAGGCCACAGATCATTGGGTAGCGAATCAAGAGATTTGTGTAGTCGTTTGGAGGTTGAGGCATCACCTCTTCTGTCGTAAGCTCTGGATATGTTTTGCCTTTAGGGATGCATTGTTTATTTGTCTAACTTCATTAGACCATATCTGTTGGGCAGAGGTAGCATACTTTGGTTAAAGGGGATTCGTTAAGGACAGTTTGGTCATTGGTTCCTTATTCTCTGAGAAGGATATTTATTGATTTTGTAATTTGAGATGTGGTGATTCTCTAATTGATTTTAGGTTAGAATATCTATAGTTGAGGTCGTATGATGTGGTCGGAGGTTACTTCAAGTGAAATTTTGAGATTTGTTATGTTGTGTAAGCAAGGAGTTCATGCTGGTTTGGAATCGAATTGTTGTTGCATTCGATCTATTATGTTTTGAAGAATTTGAAAAACTTGATGAAACATCTGAGTTGTTATTAGGTGTCAGTTATAATTTGAGGTTTGATATTATGAAATAAATTGGAATCACAGAATCGTTGGGCATGGAGGAGCTTAACATAATGCTAAGTATAATATGTTTGTAGAAATAGTGGATTAGTCTGCCAATGATTGATGATAAGTTGATGTGATAAATTTTTGGTGGTTTATTGGAGTTGGATTTGTTAAGATCTGAGATCAATTTTCATGACAAGTATATTATTCGGTGTTAATGAGAATGAGACAGAATTTGGAGTACTAAAGGTTTTGAATCTCTATGAGTATGACTACTGGATTGTTTTTACGAACATGTTTGTTGATATGAGGGGTAGTGTAATAAGTAATTGAGTTGAGACCAATGTTTTGAGTCTTTTAATTTTGATGATACTCAGTATACAGTAAATGGAGATTTACACTAAGTGTAATGGAAAAATAACCTAAGGATTAAGGAGGTATGTAATTATTGATTTGGGTACGAATTCATGTGATGACCTCTTTGATTTCTTTGATTCATTTGATGCTTTTTGGTAACGATCACTGGTATGATCAGTTCGGTGTTGATAAATTCATTTGAGGCTAAACGATGATGATGAGCAATTACAAGCAACTTGGGAAATTAATTCGAGTCAACTTACAGTTTGACTTATGTGATAAGTAAACATGATTTTTGAAATGATCTGAAATCAGTTGTGAGTATGCGAATTGACTTACGAGTTTGGCTTGATTTGGACTATGAGAATTTGATATGGATGATGTACGCATTGGAGTGCTAATGATATCCTTGTTAGTGACAAAGGTTTTCTATGATTTCAGTTAAATCAAATGTGAGAATGTGATTCAATTTAGGTGATTTTCGTTAAATAGATTTGGCTTTGCATATTTGATGTCATTCTTTGGAAAAGAATGTGGAGGTAATAGGCAGTTGATATGATTGTGAGTTAAGAATTTGAGATATGATTGAGTTTTAGGACTCAGGTTTGAAATATAGATTTCATGCCTTGTTCATTTGAGAATATATGGAATAATTAATAAGTTTGGTTAGAATCGATTTGATTCAGGAAATTTTGTAGTAGCAGATCCCTTCTAGAGTGCTTATGTTACCTCTGCTAATGACATTTGGATTTGTCCCAATCTTTCTTGATCTCTGTAGTTGTAACCTGGGTTGGATCTGTTCTTGCATATCTAACCATATGTTCTCGCAAGAACTTTTCTTTTTATAGCTTGGGTTGTAGTTTGATTTGCCTTCCTTTTCACTATGTGTGTTTGGTCAAGTATCAGAATTCCTTTGTTTAATCCTTAAAAGTGTTTCAATTTGTAACTCTCAGTATTTGATCCTTTGAGCTTTGAAATGTGTTTCTTTGTTGGCTTATGTATTCGTATGTTTTGGTGTTTCCAGAATTATCCCATGTTTTGTTGAGATTGTCAGTACAAATTTCTTTGGAGAACTTTCCAGTGAGTTGTGCATGAGTATCTGCACTTCTCTGATTACGTCAACTAGGAGTCTGTGCATTCTGTTTCTGCATATGGATTCTTTGGTGCATTTTGTCTTTACATACCCTGAATCCATTTTTGCATATTTAGGTTTGAGTGACCTTGAGACTAATGGATTTATGGTTGATATTATGTGGTTTGGTCTATCTATAGAACTTTAAGGTTATGATGTATCTTTTAGATTAGGTTTGATGTTTGTTAAAGAGATATTGAGTTCGACCAAGTTTGAGTGTTAGTTTATGCTTTGGTGAGTATGTTGAGAATGTGGATTTGACTCTGGTTTGGAGACTTAGGTTCGATTTCAGCATCGAGCTGTTTTGTTTCGAAATTCGAGGACGAATTTCTTTTGATGGGGGAAGTATGTAATATCCGGTATTTTTCCCCGATTTAATTTTTCGAGTAGAAATTTTTTCCTTCTCTAAATGAATTTTTGTTAATTTTATAATCAAGGAAATATATTTTATTTGTTTTATAAAATTTGATATGAACAAATTTTTTGGTTTTTTATTGATTAAAATTATTATTTTTAATTTGTTTTAGTAATGAAATATTTTGATTATTTTTGATTAATTATTCCGAAAAATTTTCATTAAATTTCAAAATTTATTTTTTTTGAAATTTTAAGAGTTGAGGCTTTGTTTCAAATGTTATTTGGGTCATTGGTGGACTTTTGGGAATTTTTGAAATGATTTTGAAGTGATTTGCAAAGTGAAAATTGAGTGAAATTTTGAAATGGAAATTGGAAAAAGGGAAGTGAACTACAGGCCGTTGAGGTGCGTTTGACAAGCTACACGTCGTTTCCATCGTTATCGTTCATGTACACGTATTCTGTCTGATTCTGGTGCCAATAGTCCACATCTCTAATTTTGGTGCCAATAGTCCACATCTCTGATTTCGTCTAACTTGGTAGCAGTAGTCCACATCTTTATTTCTGGTAATAGAGATCTACCAGATTACTCTAATATTTTATCTGAATATGTTTGCTCTGATTGCATGTATATAATTTACTAAGTCTGTGTTATTGCTCAAGTAATCACTTGGAGATGTGGAGAACGTCTTGATAAAAGTAGGCAAGTTCTTTCCACTGGTTTTTATGTTCTAGATATGGGTGATCCTTGTAAGATCCCGATCATACTAGGGAGACCCATTTTGGTAATCGGTGGGGTGTGCATTGATTTGACTAAGGGGAGTATATTGTTTAGAGTGGGGAACAAAATTGATGAATTTCATGTTTCTAAGAATGTGAATCAATTGCTTAATCATGATGAATCTAAGGTGCATTCTTTAGAGACTTGTTGCATGGTTTGTAGACCTCCATCATTAAAACCTTTGAGTGCCACACAAAGTGAGGAGCAACTTGAGGAAAAACCAAGAGTGTGTCTAGAACAAGAGGGTCTTAAAAGGAAAACTAGTACAAAGAAATGGTAGATGAGAAAGTGGTTGATAGCGGAATGTTAGTTTTGTGCCCTAGTCCAATCATGTATATATTGTCATTTGATTTATTTAATAAAGAAACATTTTATTTATATGAAATATTATATGTTTTATGAAGATAAAACTCCATAAATGGTCTATTCTTCCTTATGCCATCAAATGTGTGACTTGATAGTAAAATTATAAGGATAAAATGAATAATATTTTAAATGTCCTTAATTGATTATCATGGGAATGATAATAAATTAAGGTTAGTATGTTGCTAAGTGGATAATTTCGTTTTACTGACTATGCATATGAGATATCGCTTAGAACATAGATACATGTTAGGGAACATGTATTGAACTGACCCGCTATGAAAACACTTCATGGATTGTTGTCACAAAGTAGCTTTCATGCAGTGGTGATATTTGGGTTCTTTGACTGAAACTCACCATCGACTTTTACATGAAGAATCACATGTTTTGACTTAGTCAAACGTTATCCGTAACAGGATAATAATAAAAGTTATGATTGAGTATGTCATGAATTATGTAGAGGAGTGATAGTGAGAGTGATGAATTTGTTCATTTAATGAAGAGTGATATTTATTGGTCATTTGATGAGTAGGATTGATGGAATGTATGCATAATCGAATGAATTGATAAAAGGATTTATCAATGTCATTTGTTATATCAATCTACTTGAGATCAAGAAATATGTTAAGCAATATAAGGCTGACATGTGATCATGCCTTATGCTTAAATGAGATATTGTGAGACAAAAAGACTAAATATCATACTGTCAAAGGTTAACTTTGATCATCGACGTCTACTCGATTTTGGGTTGTCATAATATATTACTAGATACCGCTTATGGACTTAAGGCCCAAGGTTTAGGACAATACCCATTACTAATTTCGAGTGGGCCTATTAAGTCACACACAAAAACGAATTAGATTGGTTCACTAATAATCTCTTTTGTGGTGATTGAATTATTAAGATGATTAATTTGATTAATAATAATTCAGGGTTTTATGATTTATGTGATAAATGAGATTTAATGTATAGTTCATTAATGTAATGAGTTTTTAATATGAATCACCAATTATCATGGTTATAATTATTTAATTATGTATGATATAATTCGGTTCATGTGAGTGATTTATTTAATGATAATGTATCATATAATTAAAAGTCCAATAACATTAATGAAACCCATATAGAATTTCGGCACAACTTAACCTAATTAGGAGGGAGAAAATTCGGCACACTCATCCTAATTAGGGAGAGAAGAAATTTGGCTCACACACAATTCTTCCTATTTTTTAGGAGTCTCTTTCCTTGTGTGACAAAGAGAATTTTCGGCGCACACACACTAATTAGGAATGCATAACTAATTAGGAGTGCATGACTAATTAAGAGTATTTATTTTTGTGGAACAAAAAAGGCAAACCTAGTATGACCAGATAGGAATTCGGCACACTCCTTCTAGAATAGGAAGATGTCGAATTCTTGGAAGGCAAGGAAGGGAATTTCAGCATTCCCTTGTGCACCTATTTAGGTCTCCTCATATGTCTATAAGTAGGGTGCACTCCTTGCTATTCCATTCATTCAAGACAAAGCCGAATTAGTGAGTGCCACAAACAATAGAGAGAAAATTATTTGTGAGCTTTTAGAATAGAGATTCTAAAATGGTGCTAGTACATTCCACCAATCCAAAGAAGGTTCGTTTGTGTGGATACCTCTAGACACGTTCGTGCAAAGGCAACGTGAGAAAAACAAAAGGGTGGTTCGAGTTTTAAATACTAAAAACTACACCAACACCTCATAAGATTAAACATTCAAGCTTTGGATCTAAGGTGGATCTACTAACCTTAATCATATATGTTGATGTGCATGGATCCTTGGTGGAATTTTAGGCTTAAAATTTTTGTTATTTCTACTGCGTTTGTACGCTTATGAATGTCATAAACTAGTCATGAATTCCAACAACATACAAACCGGGTTAATAATATCAGTGGTCACAAAAGTATAATCATTGCTCAAGTATGGTCACAAAAGAAAATTTTGCTACAACACAGTTACTCCTGGGTTTAATTGCTTCATTATGGTCACATTGCTCATAAAATTGGCCAAATAAGCAAAAACATGCCACACATGTTTGCTACATGGCTTCAATTCCAAACAAGTGCCATGTCGACGTGGTAGTAAGTAATGCCACCTGAACTCGACCCGACCCCAGTCCATCCAAACCCAACCTAGAACCCAAAACCGCTAAATGCTTCATAACAACCGCTATAAAAACAAGAACGATGACAATCATCAACCCTTCCATATTTGTGAACCGTAAAGCACAAATTCAAACTTGCTCATTGAAAAATGTGAAAGAATTTATGTACTTGAATGAAGTTCAATCATAAAAAATTCCATTATTTACTGGAAATCAAAT
>CAODLS010739796.1:0-11516 GCA_948243855.1 Flueggea neowawraea
CAATTATATCTTCATTGTTTGATGAATATCATTAATTTGGGTTGAGTTTAGTACAGTCAAATTAGGTAAAATTAAATTGTAATTCTATTGAATTTATACTTATTTTTTAGAATAATATATAGTTTATAAATCATATAAAAATAAAAAATTTAATAAAGTAATCACCATTTAGTTTTATATGTTCACTAATGTGTATTCTTTATCTATGTTATTATTACTCTTTGAAAAGGTGTATTATTTTTCTTATTACTAATTTAAAGAGAATTGATATAAAAAAAATTAATATATATATTTTTAAAAAATAAATCAAAGAATGGAAATATTTTAGTCATTATAAAAAAATATAAACCACTAATATCTTTTTACATAAAGTTTTTATCTAATAACTGATTAGTTCGATGCAGATTAAATTTTTATTTTATATATTTTATAATTGTATAAAAAATTATATAGAGTCTATATATTTATAACAATTAAAATAAAATAATATCTTAAACATAATTATTTAGTAATTTAATAAAAATATATATTACTTTTGCTGTTAACAATAGCTCTACCCTACTCTGCCTCCGTTCTCTATCTTCCGTCTCTTCTCACCTTTTACATGTTTCCCTCCGCGAGTCAACAGCCACAGACTCGTATCCGCACTTGGAACTACTTTGTAATAAGCCCAAAATCGACTTTGGAGACTTGTTATCACGACTCCATCTCTTTTCCTTTTTTCCCTTGAAAAGTTTACAAGTGTATGAAAAATGATTCTCATTAATTATCATTATGTACAACAGTACAAGCTTCTTATTTATAGAAGCAGCAGCTAACCGACTTCAATAACTCTAGCTGACTCGGCATGTACTGTAATTGACTAACAAATTAACCACAATCAGCTACTTGATTAACTGATTTACAATGCTGAGATCCCTGTCTTTGACAAACTCGCATTTCTTTCTCTATCACCTAAACACTCCTCAATCACTTCCTCATTCTAGAAGCTAATAACAACAATCAAATCTTTTACTTAACAAGTTAGAGCAATAATTGTTGAAGGAAAAAGAAAAAGATACTTCAGTTCTAAACGAAAGAACAGTTGAAAAAAAAGTAAGAGTTGTGCATATCTTGCCTCTTGGTGTGCATAAGAGGGGATTAGTTGGTTGCTGACCTCGATGGTTCGAGTTGGGATTTTGAAGGTGAAACCAGACAGTAAAATCATGTGGGGTTACGGGTGTGTTTTATGTCAGATTAGATTGCTCAACTGTTTAAGGAAGATGCCAACTTAGATTCAGTGGAACCCATTAGAGGATGATGGCGCAAAGCATTCAAATGGTTTCTGAATCGGGTGAGTCGACTCACTGGACAGATCTGGTTTTGACTTGTTTCATGGATTTGGAAAATCACACTTTCATAACAAAATTAAATACTAATTCTCATAAATGTCTTCAAAATTTATTATTTATAAAAATGGGCAAGATGAAACTAAATTTCACTAATTCCAGAAAAAAATATTCAGGTCTCCAAGAACAAGTTTCTAATGGTTTTCAAAATAGTCTTCAAAAGTATGTTGTCAATGGTCTTTGATGGTCTCCAATGAATTTTAATAATCTTTAAAAGTAGGTCTCCAAGGTCTTCGATGGTTTCTAAAAGCAAGTCTCTAAGGGTATTTAATGGTCTCCAATAATTCTAGCAATTTTAAAAATAAGTTTATTATGGTGACATTTGTAAAGACAATAATGTATATACTTACATTTTCATACATATGAAAGTAGTATTTCTATTTATCAAAATATACTATTTAATTATGGCATATGACATAATTAAGCCTCATGGATTTGGTTCTTCTCACAGAAAATTTCGGCTTGATGGTGTGTTTTGGTTGGGCTAAGTTTGGAAGCTTTCACTACTTGTGTGAAAATTTTAGAGCTAATTAAACTTAGTGGTGCCTTTAAAAGTGTCTAATTGAATAGCTCAATTGGTAAGTATTTCACTTAAAACCATGAGGGTTTGGATTCAAGGCATCTAAATAAATTTTGAAGAAATTGCACAAAATAGCCACTTTTTGAAACATTAGTTAAAAATACTCACCCAACTTTTACTAATGCAGATGTAGGTTTTGATATTTTAATTTTCCCACTTAATGGATAAATTCGGTTATTATCATATTCCTATTTAGGTAGTAAATATAGGTTGGGTTCCTATTTTTTAGGTAGTAAATTTATGTTTCTCTATTTATTAGGAGATGCAACCCTATTTTTTAGGTTATTGAATTCATCCATGTTTTGCATTCTTTTATCGATTTTCAGAATTTTTTTAAATATTTCATACGCATATTTTTATCTTGACATCTAATGTAGTTTCATTCTAGTTTCAAAGAAATTTCAATCTATAAAAAAATTACAATTTACAGCCTAATATGAACAATGATAGTTTCAATCTAGTTTCAAAGAAGTTTCAAATAAGATTCAAAGCATTACATCCATAAAACTCTTAATTATGTGTACAATATCATGATGTATTTAAATGATATAGCAAAGTTTATGTCGAGTTTCAGATAGAATTTACTCTAACAACTTCGAATATTATGAAGAAATTTAGAATTTTTGGCTTTTCCTATTTATTAGAAAATGCAACCCCTATTTTTTAAGTCATTGAATCCATTCACGTTTTGCATTCTTTTTGTCGATTTTCAGAATTTTTTTCAATATTTCATATGCATATTTTTATCTTAACATGTAATGCAGTTTCAATCTAGTTTCAAAGAAATTTCAATCTATAAAAAAAAATTACAATTTACAACCCAACATGAACAATGATAGTTTCAATCTAGTTTCAAAGAAGTTTCAAATAATATTCAAAGTATTACGTCCATGAAACCCTTAATTATTTATACAGTATCATGATGTATTTAAATGATACATGAAAGTTTTTGTCGATTTTCAATTGAATTTTAGATAGAATTTACTAACAACATCGAATATTATGTTTTTCTAAAATTTTTCAATGTGTTGATACGTATTTGTTAACATATTTTTAATCCAATTATTGATGGTTAAAATATCTGTACTTTTGGGATTAAGAAATCAAACTAGTATCTTAATAAATGTGATTCCTTTAAATTCGGCTTCAACAATTGGCAACTCCTATTTTTTAGGAGATTTATCGAATTCACGTTTTAGGTTTTAATTGGCTATTTTCAGAAAATATTTTACTAATTTATGGGCATATTTAGTTAAAGTTTTGAAGTGGTTATTAGTAAAATATGTTTGTATTTGGTGGGTTAGTTCTGCAAACAAACCCTAAATTTTTTTAGGATTTTCAATATATGAGGATCGACCCCATGGTCAGAATGTTTTAAATTTTTCAATTTATATCGGCGATCTTTCATTTTCAATATGTAAACATCAAAATGTCATATCTATTCTGCATATAGTTGAAATTCTGGTCCAAATTCTTCTTTGCTTTTTTTTCCTCTCGTCTACCTCTCTCTCTCTCTCTTCCTCTCTCTCCTTCCCCCTCTCTCTCTCTTCAAAGTTAATATTTAGTCCCAAACATTTTGTAAAAATAATTTGCAATCCCAAGTTGAACACTAAATGTTATGAATGATTATAAAGTCAACACTTTGTACACCTATGTATTTCATTGTACACTTGTGTACGCCCGTGTACACCACAATAAACTAGCTAAATGAAAATTGTGAAATAACTCATATACTTGTGTACACTAATGTGCACACATATACAGTTGTGTATAACATTTAAAATTTATTAAACCATTTTTATTTAGAAAATACTATGAATATCATGTCCACCATTGTACGCAAAAACATTAAAGTACATATGTATACAGTCGTGTACACCAAATATGTCCTTTAGCAAATCCATTTTCTACAAAAAAAAAAATACTGAAGGCGTCTTTTCACCGTTGTACTTCCCCGTACATTGATGATCACCATCTTGAAAAGTTAGCTTTTCATTTAAAAATTCTCAAATCCTCACGACAATATCTAAGATTTCGTGAAATTATAAAAGCGATATTTATTAATTTGAGTTTTAGTTTGAATGACATTTTGCTTATTTAGAAAGCAGAGATGATATTATTTAGAATTGGCATTTTAGTTGACATATTTCCCAAATTTTTAGGATAAAACTGATATGATATGATTTTTCTGGTTAGTTTAGACATGTTCAACCTCAAAACATGGGTTTTTATGGAGTTTGTCGTTAAAACAATTGGAGCCACATCAAATAACCCCTTATTCTTACAGACAGCCTTGATGACATGGCGTCGATCAGTCATTTATTCTGTTATTTTGGTTTAGTTGACATGATTTCAGAAGGTTCAGGGGCTTAATAGGCGAAAAGAGAGTTCAAGGGCTTCACAGGATTTATTCTGAAAGTTCTGGCGTTAGTCATGGTTTCGGCCTCTTCTTTATAACGTCATTTGCTTCCTTGTTGACTAAGTTGCTGGGATTTGAGTCGAGTCTCTCTTCCATCTGAGATTTGACTGTATTATTTCCTGCCCTTTTTCTAGTGCTTTCTTTTTCTTTCTTTATTACCTTCAACCTATCATTTTTAATTCTGTTTTCTGCAAGTCTGAAATCAGTATGTGGGATATAGTTGTGCAAATATTATATATACATACTTCTCTACTTTGCCAAATCTCATTCAAACAAATTCTTAAAATCTAAGTCCTCATCTCTGCTAATTAAAGTCTACAGATGTCCCCTCTTTCAATGAAACAAAACCCAATGTGGTCATATCATGGACGTGTTCTTGAAGAACCAAATAGAGAGAATGAATGAGAGACAAAATAATTAAAGTTGCACTAATCAAATATGGACAACAAAATGTTCATTATTACAACGACAAGTAAAATTACTCACAAACTATACGTGAGCTAATAGCCAAATACAGAGAAGAAAATGAAATCAAACAGGTGGTAATACCCAAATAGGGGGTTTAAAATATCTATCGGGTGTCTTCAACTGGTAATGTTTTCCAAAGCTTTGTTCTTCCACGTTATAAACGGCCAAAGTCACAAGGTCCATCCATCAAGTTATAAAGTTGATAGAAATCATTTGTGAAATAAATTGAATTGGGATTACACTTTGGAAATTTTGAAACATGAACACATCTTGAATAATTGAAACCAATAAACACAGCATCACCATCTAAACTTGTCATCTCAACATGTTCAACTAGCACCCCGCTTTTGGCATCAAAAACTAGTTTATAGACCTTGATACTCTTAGTTTTTCTAAATCTACCTTTGACCTTATTATGCTTAAAATATCTATGACCCATCAATAAATCCTCCTTCGATGATTCTACTAAATAAACTTGCGGAACGCGGTTAATATTATTTCCTTGATCTAGTATATTCACTCGAACCGCATTATCATATAGTGAATACTATTAAGGTTTAAAGAAATAATTATACTATAATTGCTGACAGCATATAACATATTCTTATAAAATACAACATCGGTGAAAAGCCAGTCGTCTTCGTTACCAATCTTACCCCATTTTTTTTTTACCAGGCTTAAAGAAAGCCAATCTGCCATCGCCTCCATATATGACTACAGCGACATAATTGTTAGGAGACGCAAAAGGGTCAGTAGAGAGAATAACTTTCTTGATTTTAAAGCTAGAACCTGCACAATCCAATTGGTTAAACTCTAAAGGAGGCAAATAAATGGGAGCGCTATTCTTAAAAGAGTTCATCAAACTTATGACCAATGTTTTGTGGTTAGCAAAAGCCAACCAGCCATAACCAGAGCCTATACATATTTCATTAGGCACTGAGAGGTGAATACCGTATATTTTTTCTTCGAAGATGCTGTATAACCTCCTCTTGTTGTGATTGTTTGTTGCGGGGATCATCAGCATTGGCAGTAAATTTTTATGGTTTTGGTGAACTAACGTGCAGTCCTCCTTGTATTGCTTAGCAATTAGATGCCAATTGGTGCAAACCACGCCAAATCCGATTCGGTCGATTGATTCGAACAATTTGTCAAGGACCGAGAATGCGACCAGTTTCGGAAGATGTGCCCGATCTGCTTCACCAGACATGTTTTTTCTTCAGCTACAGTGTGTTTGAGGAGATTGTTTTGGTTGTTGGAGACTTGGTGCAAGGCTTTTTATAGAGTAACTTATGCGATGTCTGTGTTGTATTAAGCATCCAAGTAACAATAGGTCTGCTGATTGTGCTATATCAAGAGTCGCAAAAAAGAAATAGGATTGTTATCAGTGTAGGATTCCTAAATTGTGGCGAGGAGTACATAGGGATCCGAAATTGTATGGGACTAAGATGAATGGGATTCCTAATTTGTCGTTGAGTCATCTGTTAGGAAATAAGTATAGTGTGATTTTTTTTTTAAAAGCAAAGTATAGTGCGATCTTATGTTTTGGTTAAATTTTTGTGAGTTAACCAAAATTCAAGTATAATATTGGATTCTTTATGATTTACGATCCTCAATTTCTTTCCCGTTGTCTCTAGCCCGAGACAAGTACCACACAAATAATATAATATTGCAGATTATGGTCAATTTAATCTTAATTACCACACAAATAATTATTAATTGGATCAACTTACTCTTAATGATGGTCTAAGTATAAAACCGACTGCACACCTCATCTAATAGTTTTCAGACATTCCTATCAGCCAAAAACTACAATAGGTCCCTGTTAACTCAATGGCTACAATGACAAACACATATTGCAGAATGCTAAACAGCTCTGTATTCCAGGAGTTAACACATGTAGACCCCATTTTTCCTCTTATAAGAACTATCAGACCTGTATTTTCCCTTGAGTAAGAATTAGAGAGATTTTTGACCAAACAATCACGCCATTGCAGGAAACTTTACATTCTATGCTTCTCTATAAGTAATTCTGACGATTTTTTACACAATGATACTTGGTAGTCTTCACATTAAGTTGAAAGATTACATGATTGGGGAGATTATGTTTTTCAAATGTAATCGTGAGAATAAAAACTGTAGTCTGATACTGTAGAGTCATATAATAAAGGTTGTTGTTGCGCCGAATCTGCAATAGAAGCAAAATGGATGAGTTGGATGAATAATATATCACAAACACCTTTATTTATCGTCAACCTTGCGAAAACAAAATGAAAGTGAGGTCAGTTGGACCTCGAGGAATTCTTCGACGTTCAAATTAGTGTTTAGTTAGGCAGAACTTTATGTGTAAAGTATGAGTATAGAGAATGTACTTTTAAAATATGGTGGAGACTTCTATTTATAGAAAAAGATAGTGGCATAAGAGTAATTTTTACAAATACTTTTAGAATATGACCTTTTTGGTGGGCTTTTGAGTTTGTTTAATGAGTTGGGCTAAATGAGACCGAGTTCATGTTACATCAATTGCTTTTCACTCCTATTTTCGGTTTCTTGTTTAGATAATGATATATTTCATTTTATTATTAAGAATAATAATCTTTTTATCTATCATGGGGACATTTTTTATGGTATTAGTACATTATCATTTGGTATCTATGTTTTAAACTTGGAACTAAGCAAGCACGTCTATAACATTAATAAAATGTTAAAATCATGTGATTTAAACCAAACATACTTTTGGCATTGTCGTTTGGGTCATGCAAGTGAGAAACGCATATCAAAACTCCATAAAGATAGATTACTTGACTCATTTGATTTTGACTCATTTGACACATGCAAATCTTGCTTGTTAGGCAAAATGACAAAGAGTTTTTTTGCACACAAAGGTGAAAGGGCAAATGATCTATTAGGGCAAATACATACTGATGTATGCGGACATTTAGTACAAGTGCTAGAGGATTTTATTTGTATTTCATTACCTTTACTGATGATTTCAGTAGGTATGGATTTGTCTATCTTATGAGACACAAATCTGAATCCTTTGAAAATTTCAAGGAATTCAAAAGCGAAGTACAAAAACAACTTGGCAAGAATATCAAAGCACTTCGATCTAATCGTGGTGGAGAATATTTGAGCCAATAGTTTGACAATCATCTTAAAGAGTGTAGGATTGTCTCAAAGCTTACTCCTCCTGGAACACCCCAATGGAATGGTGTATCTGAAAGGAGAAATCAAAATTTATTAGATATGGTTTGATCCATGATGAGTCAAACGGATCTTCCAATCTCGTTTTGGGGTTATGTCTTAGAAACTGTTGCATTCATACTTAGCTGAATTCCATCTAAAGCGGTTGAAAAGATACAATATGAGATATGGAATGGGAAGAAGCCCATGATGTCTTTTCTTAAGATTTGGAGATGCGAAGCTTTTGTAAAACGACAAGTTTCAAAAAAGTTAGCACCCAAATCTGATAAATCCATATTTGTGGGGTATCCAGAGGAAATAAGGGGATATTACTTCTATAACTATTTTGAGAACAAATTGTTTGTTGCTCGAACCAGTATCTTTTTAGAAGAGCAATTTATTTCCAAAAGAAATAGTGAGAGTAAAGTTCTTCTATAGGAAATAAGGGAACCATAAATAGCCAGTTAAGATGGAACAGAGATTCGAGATGACTCACTAGGTGCTGTGGAGTCTGAATCTGAAACACAAGGCCCAAGAAGGTCTGGTAGTATTCGTCACAAGCCTAAGAAATATGGATTTCTCATAATTGACGATAAAAGAATTATTCTTGTAGACCATAACGAGCCTATAATCTACCAAGAGACGATTGTAGATTCAAATTCTGTAAGATGGCTAGAAGCCATGGGTTTAGAAATGCAATCTATGTATGACATCCAAGTTTGGAACTTGGTGGATCCACCTGATGGAGCCAATGTTATTGATTGTAAATGGATTTACAAGATAAAAGCCGATGGGATCTTCAAGGCAAGACTTGTTGCAAAAAGTTTCAAACAAACTCATGGTATTGACTATGACGAAACCCTTTCACCAGTCGTCATGCTCAAATCCATTAGGATTATTCTTGCCATAGCAACATATTATGACTATGAGATATGACAAATGGATGTCAAAACAACTTTCCTAAATGGAAATCTCCTTGAGGATGTGTACATGACACAACCCAAGGGTTTTGTCGATCCTAAGAATTCTAAAAGGGTATGCAAGCTTTAAAAATCCATTTATGAATTGAAACAAGCATCCCAAAGTTGGAATCTTCATTTTGATGAAGCAGTCAAAGAGTTTGAATTTATCAAGAACGAATATGAGCCTTGTGTATACAAGAAAGTTAGTGGGAGTGCAATAGTGTTCTTAGTACTGTATGTTGACGACATCTTGATCATTGGAAATGACATTCAAACCTTGCAGTGTCAAGACTTGGTTTGGAAAGTGTCTTGCAATGAAAGACTTAGGTGAAGCCTCACGTATCATAGGGATACAAATCTATAGAGATAGATCTAAGAGGTTAATTGAACTAAGTTAAAGTGTGTACATTGATAATGTGCTAAAGAGGTTTAGCATGCTAAATTCCAAGAAATGAATAATTCCCATGGTTCTTGAAAAACCATTGAGCAAGGCTGGTTGTCCTACAACAAGGCAAGCCAGAGATTACATGAGTAGGATTCCATATACTTTTGCAATTAGATCTATCATGTATGTCAATTCTATGTGCACACACTGATGTCGCATTTACTCTAAGCATGAGTAGAAGGTTCCAATCCGATCTAGGTGAAAGTTACTGGACCGCAGTTAAGAATATCCTTAAGTACTTGAAAGGAACTAAAGATGTTTTCATGTTCTGTGGAGGATAGGAAGGCGAACTAGTCCTAAGTGGTTACACTAATGTTGGATTTCAATCTAACCATAATCGCAATCTGGTTATATATTTTATTTGAATGGAGGTGTAGTCAGTTGGAAAAGTTCCAAGCAAGACACTGTGGCTGAATCTACTACAAAGTCTAAGTATATAGCTGCATTAGACACAACAAAGGAAGTTGTTTGGCTCAAGAAAGTTCATTACTAGTTTGGATGTTGTCCCAAGCATCACAAACCCAGTAGACTTGTATTGTGATAACAATAGGACTGTTGCTCAAGCTAAGGAGCCCAGATCACAGAACCAAACACATACTTAGACGTTTTCACCTTATTCGAAAGATAGTCAAAAAAAGGAGACGTCAAGATATGCAATGTTAAATTCAATGATAATGTGGTGGATCCTTTGAGAAAGGCTCTACTAGAACTGAAACATGAAAGACACGTCAGGTCTTTAGGTATTAGGTTTGTTCTTGATTGGGACTAGTGCAAGTGAGAGATTGTTAGAATTGTGCCCTAGCCCAATCATTGATGTACATTGTCATTCAATTATTTAATAAATAGGCATTTCATTTCTATGAAATATTATATGTTTTATGAAGATAAAACTCCATGAATAGTCTATTATTCCTTATGTCATCAAGTGCGTGACTTGATAGTAAAATCATAGGGATAAAAGGGATACTATTCTAAATATCCCTAATCGATCATCGTCATGGGAATGATGATGAATTAAGATTAGTATGTTGCTAAGTGGATAATCATGTTTTATTGGTTATGGATATGAGATATCAACTTAGAACATAGATACATGTTGGAAAACATGTATTGGATTGACCCGCTATGAAAGCACTTCATGGATTGTTGTCACAAAGTAGCTTTCATGTAATGGTGATGTTTGAGTCCTCTGACGTAAACTCATTATTGACTTCTACATGAGGAATCACATGTTTTGACTTAGTCAAACGTTATCCGTAACAGGGTAACAATAAAGGCTATGATTGGATATGTCAGGAATAATGTAGATGAGTGATAGTAAGAGTGATGGATTTGTTCCTCTTATGAAGAGTGATATCTCTTGGCCACTTGATGAGTGAGATTGATGGAATGTATGCATACTCGAATGAATTGATAAAGGGGTTTATCAATGTCATTTGTTATATTAATCTACTTAAGATCAAGAAACATGCTAAGCAATATAAGGTTGACATGTGACTATGCCTTATGCTTAGATGAGATATCGTGTGACAAAAGGACTAAATATCAAACTATAAAAAGTTAAATCGGATCATTGACATCTGCTCGATTTTGGGTTGCCATAATGTATTACTACCGCTTATGGACTTTGGGCCTAAAGGTTTGAGACAAAGCCCATTGCCAATTTCGAGTGGGCCTATTGGGTCACTCACAAGAATGAATTGGATTGATTACAAATGTTCTCTCTTTGTGGTGATTGAATTATTAAGATGATTAATTTGATTAATCAATAATAATTCAGGATTTTATGATTTATGTGTTAAATAAGATTTAATACATAGTCTATTAATGTAATGGATTTTTAATATAAATCACTAGTTATTAGGGTTATGGGTATTTAATTATGTGTGACATAATTTGGCCCATATGAGTGGTTTATTAAATGATAATGTATCATATAATTAAAAGCTCAATAATATTAATCAAACACATTGGAATTTTGGCACAACCTAACCTAATTAGGAGTAAGAAAATTCCGCACACTCATCCTAATTAGGAGGAAGAAATTTGGCACACACCACCTCTTCTATTTTTA